>PVKA01046037.1:0-15175 GCA_004027165.1 Ctenomys sociabilis | reverse complement strand
AAAAAAAAAGAAGGAAAAGTAACAGAATGTGGTTTGTGGGTGAGCTGGGGTGCTGCAGACAAGAGGGTTCAAGTGAAGAACTTTAGAATCTACAGAGGGATGGATGTGCATGCATGGAGAGCCAGCAGGAGCACGGGTGCTCTGAGGCTGGGCAATGAGACATCTGTCCAGATGCTGCTGTCAGCTGCGTGCCAGACTCTCCTACTCTGTCCCCGCCCTCCGCCTCCTGGCTCGTGTCCAAAGACTCCACAGCAAGAGGCACTGACTGGCTGATCTGCCTACTGGAGCAGGGGGTGGGGAGCAGGACACCCCTGGAGCTAAAGGCTTACCAGGGCTCCCCACGCAAGGGAGTCACAGGAAAATATACTACTCTTCTCACAATGAGAAACATCTGTGACAGTAAGATTCACATGCAGGATAAGTGATATAATGTACACAGAAACCTGCTAGAGTGTAGCAGATGGCCAATAAATGATAGCTATTATTATTGCTATAATTAGCATTATTTTTAATAGCTACCCCTCTGGCCACAAGGGATGATTCAAGCAGATGATAAAAGTAGACCCATTTTAGGTGAATTTGTTATGAGAGCTTCCCTGCAGAGGGCCAGGCTCTCAGCAGCCAACACACAGATGCCTAAGAAGAGGTGATACTAAGACTATGCTTAAAACCTGTGACAGAGGACATGGTGAGACTGTCCCTTGCTTTAAGGTAAAATGGGTGCTCATACACTGCCCCCTTCCCACCATGTTCCAGAGTCCACCACCGGGTGAACAGAGTCCCCAGTTCTGACTGGGAGGGTTCAATGACTCGCCTCAAGTTCCCTATGTAGGAAGGAGAGACCTGAGGTCTCTCCTCCCAGGTTCAAGCCTTGTCACTTAAAAATGTGCCTGTACATTGTCTGCATGCATCAAAGTATCAAACATGAGCCCGGGTAACTGTGCAGAAAATGAATCCTGACTTAGTGACTAAGAGTTTGCATCTCTCCCCTGTGCAGGATGGAGAATTTTTTTAAGTGCGAAATTTGCACTCTAAATGCAACTCATATTAGTCAGTGGCTTGGAGCTAAAATTAAAAGTGTAATAGTGCCTTGGAAATCATGTTCCTGTATATCACAGAGGAGGAAAATAGTTCTGTTTGTGTCTGCCTTGAGTGGCCTCGCAGTGCTAAGCTGCCCTTGCTTTGCTTGGTCCTTTGTCACAGCCAAAGCAAAGGGAGAAATGGTCAGTCTGGGCCACTACAAGGGACGCACAGCCCCTTCCACCACCAAAGGAAGTCATATTCAGTATTGGGTATGGTTTAGTAAAATTAATTGAAATTAAGTACTGAACTTAAAATTACCAGAATACACAATTACTTCGGCATACCCTATTCCACACTGCCCTCCAGGCTAGATCTTTGACTTCTCTTAGACTCAAGCTGCCATCCAAGTTGTGATCATGATAATCTAAGTCACCATCACTCACTACTCTGACTCTAGTTAAGGGCTAACGTAGCGTGCGCTCGTTGGTTCACCCAGACATTACGTAGTCCACGTCTTCTACGCATCAGGATAGCGTTAAGTTCTGGGGACACAATAGGAAGTAAAGGCAGCCAGGAACCTCAGGGAGTTCAGAGGCTATCAGAAGAAAAAGACAGTGATTATCGAAGGAAATGAGAAGTGTCAAGTGTTATCAGAAGCATCTGAGAGGAGCAGAGCCCCTAGGCCAGAAAAGATTCCCAGAGGAGGAAGGATACCTGTGATAGAGAATGGGGGCAGATAGAAGTGATAGAATGTTCACAGGGACCCACAAGTGAGTCACATACAGAGACGGACACTGGATACAGCAGGGGAGGAGGAGGGGACCTGTCCGCAGTCCCCCACTGACTTTATCTCCACTCTCTCCAGGAAAGTCAGAGGACTCTGACATCAGCCAGACTAGTGATGGGGGAAGTAACCATACATGCATGTCTCCATTCCCAGACCCATTCCCGCTGTGCCAAGGACCCAGAAACACAAAAGCTTTCAAACTTTTCAAGCAGTATGTTTAAGCTTCTCTGGGCAGATAATAAAGACTATGCAAATGATTATAGCACCTAGCTCATTCCTGTTCTCGATAGCTACCAGAACCCTCAGAACCCTTCAATCTAATTTTGAAAAAAAAAGACAAATCCACAAATATTGAGGAAAAAACTAAATTGTCCAAGACAGCAAAAACTGTGTGTTCTGTGATTCACTGTCCTGATACTTAGGAAGCATGGCATCAATATCGTGTGGGAAACAAAGACCACTAAGATGCGGAATTTGCCACCGTGGCCCAGGAAAGACAGATTTCACTGGGTTGGAAAGGGGGAGGAGGGAGTGGGTCGTGGGGAAGTTAAGGAAACGGGTGCAACTAGAGACTGTACAGTGAGTGAAATACACCAGACCCACAGGTGCGGACATCACAGTCTCGCTAATGTGAGAGCCTAAAAGAGTAAATAAAATTTGAAAGGTGCAATAGGTACTATGAAAAGGAAAAAATCTGTGCAATGGGAAGGGAAAACCAGGATGAGGACAAGGACAAAAGAAAGAAGGAAAAGATACCCTGAGCCTGCGTATTTAGGTATACATGCAGGATCGTCTGGATGATTGTACTGCCAATTGCTGCTGGTCTTTTGAAGGAGGAATTAATGCTTATTTTTTCTTTTATTCTTTTTTTTTTTCAATTTCTTATAACTGTTTCGTTGTTGCTTTGTTTAAACCCATTTTGTGCTTTGTATCTGGTACCCTGAACAACTAATTTGAAGATAACATTCAATAAAGCAACCATTGTTGAATTACTATTACTTTGTTTGGTAAAATTTTGTGCAGTTTCTAATGCTGTTTTTTATTGCTATTTTTGTACACTTTAAAAAAAAAATTTAAAAGAAATGGAGGCTGGAGAGATATAATGGAGAAAATAAAGTCAGAGAAGAGAAACGGGTGTCCACAGGGGTAGCAAGAAGACAAAATTGTGGAGCCGGCCAGACTAAGACGCCTGCGTGGCCGATGCAGGGTCGGTGGGATATTGTGCCAGCCCCGCCTGCGGGGCACCAGGAGAAGACGATTGAGCCTGGGCGTGGTGGCGCTCACCCAGGATCCCAGCACTTGGGAGGCTGCCAGGAGGACCACTACGAGTCCAACCTGCGTAGTAAGACCCTGCAGACCCTGTACTAAACACATAAAAAAAATAAACATAAACATAAAGGGGACAAGATTGTGATTGTACGTGAGGAGGAGTTTATCGGATTGACAGCTCCTGCCAACCTAGACCCACGGAGTAGTAATCAGGGCCAATCACCACACCTGTCTTCTCAGAGCATAGAAGTTTTTTTTAATTAATTTTATTGAGAAAGAAATAGCGATGAGACCATTTCAAAACAGGTTAGTAGGACAGTTACAATAATTAATACAACGCATGTTGTTGTCTTCACAGTATTTATTCATAGTCTAAGATGTAGACATGATAGCTTGTCCAAACACTCTTAGTACAAATATTTCTTCTCATTGAATTAAGGGAAAGTAGCTGTATATCTATTCTAACTATTTTGTATATACAGATATATTTTTTTTACTACAAAATAGTCATTTATTGTTTAGATTTTCGTTTTGTTTCTTTGTTTGTTTTTTTGTCTGTTTTATTTGTTTTTTGTTTGGTTTATTGTTTAGTTCTGTTAGAGATGGGTGTTCCACTGCCATTTAAATATTGTAGGTGCATGAATTCAACAAAATAATCCAATATAGGCCACTAGTCCATAATAGCAGTGGGTTATCCACAGGTCTGGCAATGTCAGAAGTAGCTGACTTAAGCCTTTTACAGCTCAGCATATTAATATGGCTTTACCTTTTATACCTTGTTTTTATACTTTTCTGCTGGATGGTTAAGACCAAGATAAAGCAAAACCTATATAATTTGTAACTTTTGTATCAAAGCCTAGAAGTTTTTCTCACTGTTCTCCAAGGAGCCACCCCCAATAGCTTAATATCTGAAAACTGCCCAGCACAATGCGCAGAAGCAGAAGAAAGAGAGAGCTGAGCTTTGAGAGAAGAAGAAGAGGTCATTTGATTTGTAGGCAAAGATATGTCTTCCTTCATATCTATAGTATAGTTATAAGGTAATATTTACAAGTTAAAAATTCAACAAGACCTATTAGCCTACAAATCATTCTTGTGAAGCACTTCTAGGCCAGTGATGGTGAACCTTTTTGAGCCTTTGATAATACAAACAGTCCCTTTCACCTGCTGTAGGTTCCTCACCACTGTGCTCATGATTACACCTGAGCCATGTTGATGGAGAAAGCCATTAGACTAGGCTAACTTGGGTGATATGAATGAGGTCACCCTTGAAGAACCCACAAAACTAGAGATGGGGACAATTCGTTAATTGCCTGAGCAGGTTTTTTTTTAAACTTCATTTATCTAACCGCTATGAAAGAGGTAACACAAGTTACTAACAACACACCAAGGCTTTGTTCTCAAAAGATAGCAAGTCAGTTGCAAGGAATATTCCTTTCCTGGATAATTCACAGGACTAATTCTAGAATATATAAAGAACTCTTTTAAAAATTAGGGCTGGCCAAATAGCTCAGCAGAATAAAGTGCCGCAAACAGGCACAGGGGCCAGGGGTTCAATCTCTGGGCCTGCTATGCCAGCCCCACCCCTGGGGTGCACTGAGATGGCAATTGAAACTGGGCATTGTTGTGCATACCTGTAATCCCAGCTCTTGGGAGGCTGTAAACAGGAGGATCACTACGAGACTGATCTACATAGTGAGACCCTGAACACACTGTAGACCCTTCCCTAAAATACAAAAAAAAAAAGAAAAGAAAAGAAAAGAAAAAAGAAAAATGAGACTCTTCAAATTTAAAGACCTAATCCAAAAAATGGGCATCTGAAATAAACAGACCCTTCTCAAATGGAGAAGTACAAATAGCCAAATAGCAAATAAATACATGAAAAAATGCCCAACATCACCGGCTATCCAAGGAATACAAATTAAAACAACACTGAGATTCCATCTCATTCCAGAAGGAACAGATACTATCAAGAAAACAACCAATAGCTGGCAAGGCTCGAGGGTAGAAGGAACCCTTCTCCACTGCTGGTGGGAGTGTAGACTGGTACAACCACTGTGGAAATCAATATGTGATTCCTCAAAAACCTAACACTAAAGGCTCTATTTGATCTAGCTGTTCTGCTTCTCGGTAACTTCTCTAAAGAATTAAAAACATATCACAGTGATATACACAGACCCATGTTTATAGAACCACGATTTATAATAACTAAATCTTAGAAACAGTCCAGATACTCATCAAAAGATGGATTTTTTTAATATGGTATTCATATACACTGGAATAGAACTCTGCCATAAAGAAAAATAGACTTGAATCATTTGCACAAAAAAGAAATGCTCAAGACCACAATCTTACATAAATAAATGGGACACACAACTTTTAACTATCTCATTGTTTCTCTTGTGTGAAAAACTCAACAGGTAAATAAACAACATAATGGAGAATAGATAATGGAAAGCAGAAAGAACAAGTTCAGAGGGATGGAGAAGAAGAAAGAGGAAGGGAAGGGAACAAAGAGAAAAGGAAAAAACAGGAGGAAGATGGGAACAAAGTTTGTGTAAATAGGGAAGCAAATAAGGAGTTAAGGAAGGGGAGAATCACTGAGAGAAAAAGAAATAAGATTTATTACAGAAACAAATTGCCTATATTTGTGACCAGTGTATATGACAAATATGTACTAATAAAAAAATGAAGTTGCATTTTTGTTAGTACATATTTGTCATACATACTGGTCACAAATATAGGCAATTATATTTGTGACCTGCATTACCAGACCTGCCTGAAAGTTTTTTGAAGGACCCTGTTGTGGTAAGACAGAAATCATCATGTCCAGTTTGTAAATGACCAAATAAAAGAGGCACAGTAAGACATGGTTGTGGCTTCCTAGAGCAGTACTAACAGGAAAAGGTGGGTAGGTGGAGGTGACCAATGATGAGTTCATTGAACAGACAGCTGAAAGCACGGTGGGTGAAGGGTCTCTGGAGCTGCATGGCTTCACAGTTGACCTGTTGTACAGATTTACAGGAACATAGAGAATTATATTTCTCTAAGGAAGGGGTAAGGTGGGACCCACATGCATGAAAATGCCATATATGGGGCCTGCTGGTTAGCTCTGTTGTTTAAGTGCCTGCTCATGTAAATGCAGTCAGATACAGGATACCTCCATTTGGTCCCCAGCTCCACCTGCATTACCAGACCTGCCCTTAAGGCAGCCTGAGACACCCCCAAAAAAAAATCATTCTCAACTTCCCTATCCATTCAAGGTCAGTGAGGACATAGGACATATGAGAATCTATACTGTAACATCCTGTAATCAGTAGTGTTTCAAATTTCCTTATCAAGGAGATTATCAGGCCATAGAGCAAAGTGATCAACAGTGCAGAGTGTGCCTAAGGAG
Organism: Ctenomys sociabilis; assembly: GCA_004027165.1. Lineage (NCBI taxonomy): Eukaryota > Metazoa > Chordata > Mammalia > Rodentia > Ctenomyidae > Ctenomys > Ctenomys sociabilis. The sequence continues at coordinate 8,702 of PVKA01046037.1, read as the reverse complement.
AGTCACATGGAGAGAAAACATTCTCTCAGGCTTTCCCAGAAAACAAATTGGTCAAGCAATGGCCATGACTCAGCCACATGGCTGACACTGACACAGGATCTACAAATGTGGTACAAGGTTTCAGGGTAAGTTCTGAGAGGACTTGACTGACCTTGTCAGATACAAAAGTTGTATTTCTTTTTATATAGGTCTTGCTTTATCTTGGTCTTAACCATCCAGCAGAAAAATATAAAAATGAGTTATAAAAAGTAAAGCTGTATTAATATTAATATGCTGAGCTGTGAAAGGCTCAAGCCAACAACTTCTGACATTGCCAGTCCTAGAGATAACCCACTACTATTATGGACTACTGGACTATATTGGACTATTTTGCTTAATTCCCAAACCTACAATATTTAAATGGCAATGGAATACCCATCTCTGACAAAACTAAACAAAAAGGGGGATATAAACGAAAAGACCAAAAATAAATAAATAAATAAAAATAAATGAAAAGACCATTTTGTATGTGTATGTACAAAATACTTAAGAGAGATATACTGCTACTTTCACTTAACTCAATGAGAAGAAAGATTTGTACTAATAGTTTTTGGACAGGATATCATGTCTGCATCTTGTACTATGAATAACCACTAGGAAGACAACAATATGTCTAATATGTATTAATTATTGTAACTGTCCTGCTGACCTGTTTTGAAACTGTCTCACTGCTATTTGTTTTTCAATAGAAATAAAATTTAAAAAATAAAAAAATGGAAATGCCACACAATTATTTATTCTTAAAGAACATTATCTAAGATAGTACTTTAATACAAGTTCAAGATATTTATATACAGTGTGCATCAGGTAATATATTCCAGTCCAAATTGAGAAAGGAAGCAAAAACCCTTGGTTTCTAGAGAAGAAAGAAGTTTACTTCTGAGGCTAAATGTCCACAAACATCACTGCAAATGTTATCTGAGTGGAGTTTAAAAGGCTATGTTTAGGGCAACAATCCTAAGTGCTCCTCGCTAAAGATGTCCAACCTCCACTCCCTGGGGATGCTCCTTTGTCCCTCTATGGTTGGCTGGGACATGTAGCAAGTTGTAGACATTGACTCTACTGCTGTTTCCATGGCTACCACTCCTGCTAGACCACAGCTTCCCATACCACACAACTGAACAATGCACAGCCAACACAGGGCCCAGGGGCTACAAGGGTCACATAATCTGGCAGCACAAAATCTCAGGGATCAAAGAGGGTCCCGTTGCCTCTCTCCTAGGTACAGGTTCTGAACACCTTGGCCTGGGCTGAGACAGAATCCTAGAGGAGATCTAGGATCTCCATTCAGGAGAATGGGATTTTAGCTTCTCTGCCCCTGTGTTGGAGACATGGGCACTTAGAATGTGACTGGATCTGGAACAAACCAGATCTAGTTACAAATTCCCAAACTATATCTCCCTACATCAGAATCTCTGGGGCTGCCTTCAGGCTGCTCTTACACAGAATCGCAGGGTCCTGGGGCCACGTTTGGATGGGTTCCTGATGCTTTGCAGCCTCCTGAAGGTAAGGGCCTCGGCCCATAGTGAGAGGATTTGTGGGGAAGAAAGAGAAGAAGGAAAACATTAAAAGATCCAAAGTAAAATTGCTGGGGTTGCGGAGATAACTTGGTGGTCTAAGCACCTGCCTGGCAAGTGCAAGGACCTAGGTTCAATTCCCAGTTAGCACAAGCTGAGCTAGCGGCGAGCACTGGGTAGGCTGGGACAAGAGGATTGCTACAAGTTGGAGCTGTGTAGTAAGACTGTGCATCAAATAAACAAATGATTTTTTAAAAACCAAAGTAAAATTGCTCCTACATGAAAATTACTGTCTTACCGTGTCTTGAAGGTTTTGTGCTTCTCATATAATTTAAAGTCATACTAAAATTGTGGGTCATAAAAGTTTACTGGTATAGTTAGACTCTTCAGAAAATAAAATCCAATGCTTTCATTATAAAAATAAAAAAGGGAAGCATAAGAAGAGTAAGAATTTGGCATAAATTTAAAGTTTTTGAAGGAGCAGCAACTAAATGGATCAAAGAAATAACGGAAAATTAATTAGCTTTGGCCTCCGAAGGCCGTCTAGGCATCCGAAGAGGGAAAAGCTTTTCCAGTAGGAGCTGGGACCCAGTTAGCCCTCGGTCCACACAGCGTTCTTCTAACATAAATGTGAGCCAGTGTTTACATTTCAGGAAACTTACATTGTTGAGTTTCACATGGAAAGCTGGACTTCTGACCCTGTTGGGTTCCCCCAGCCCCAAAGCACAAAATCTACTCAGATGAGAGCCAGTGCCAGCTCAGCAGGGCTCAGCCCCTGTCCCCTGCGGCAGACCACGCCCTGCCACAGTGCCCCAGTCCTGAGTCCCAGGTTACCGGCTGCGTGCACCACGGTGGGTAGAACACTATTCTCACCAGAGTCGCACAACTATGTTGTCAAACGTGAAATGCAGCATCCGGATGTCTTCACATCTTCCCATTCCGTTGATCTCTATTACAGTCCTTGTCCAGCCTCTGGGACAACGTGCCACACTGGCCTTCAACTACCCTGCAGCATTTGTCGTAGCGAACCGGCAGCACCGTCTGAATGCCAAATGGGGAGCGCCCTCACCCGGCCACCTGCAGAACAGCACCCTGGAGAGCGCGCTATTTTTATATTCTGGCAGGCCGCTCCATTTAGGATACCACAGCGCTGTGTGTTTGAGGTAATTAGTTTGGCTCTAAAATTAGCAGTTAAATAAATGTTAATGAACAGCTGTTCCCAATAAACAGGATGAATTGAAATTAATAATTGCCGTATTCATTTAACAAATGAATTACCCACTTTTTAAATACATTGACATAACACGTGTGTGATCTCCTGCCAACTGGGCCCCATGCTTTAAAAAAAAAAAAAAAATGTATTTAATGGCAAAAAAGGGCAACCTGGGAGCCAAGTGGGAGACACTGCGCTGTTCACTATGAAGACAGCACGCCAGGCGCAGGTGACCGCTTGGCTCGCTTTTGTGGAAGGTAAAAAGAGAGCTGAAGCTCCCAGACCCCAGAAACGAGAAAGGATTTCACCTCACCGAGGATGGCAGGAACACATGCGTGAGGGTTTTCTGTCATTGTTGTTGTTTTGTTTTTAATTAGGACGTGTTAAGGGCCCGCCAGATGGCTCAGCAGACAAGAGCACCTGCTTAGGCAGAGCGCATTAGCGCAGGTTCGATCCCTAGCATGCGGTGCTGGCCCCGCTCCCGGGGTGCGCTGAGAAGGCGATTGAGACTAGGCATGGTGGCGCACGCCTGTAATCCCAGTACTATGGAGGCTGAAAACAGGAGGATCGCTACAAGTCCGATCTACATAGTGAGACCCTGAAAACCCTGTCCTAAAACATATTTAAAAAAAAAAAAAAAAAGGACGTGCTTGCAGTACATAATGAATGCATGCGTCCTAGGCAGGTGGTGCAGTTACTCAGCTTAACTCTTCATTCCCTCAGCCTTCCTTTTTCTTTTTTTATTACCATTCTCATTTGAGAAAAACCTACCTCTTTACTTCCTAGTATACATTTTTTATTTTGCTCTGTATTTATATTTTGAGATTTTTATATATAAGAAAAGAGATATTTATGCTTGTGTGTCTGATTTATTTCACCTAGCATTGTGATCTCAAGGGACATCCATGTCCCACAAATGACTGAAATTTATCCTTCTTTATGGCTGAGTAGTACTCCATTGTGTAAATACACATTTTTTGTATCTATTCATCTGTTGACAGACATTTAGGCTGGTCCTAAGATCTAGCTATAATGAGTTGTGTTGCTATAAATGTGTGTATGTGTGTATCATTGTGACAGGATGTCTTTAACTTTCAGGAAGATGCAGATAGGGGAAGCAGCCAGATCAAATGAAATTTCCATTCTTAGTTTTTGTGGAATCTCCATGCTGATTTTGATAATGGTTTTGCGAGTTTACGTTCCTACCCAAAATGTTGAAAGGTTTCTTTTTCACCTTCATCCTTGCCAGCATTTGTTGTTATTTGATTAAAAACAGTCATTCTCTCTGGAGTCCTGTCAATGTTGTTTAATTTACACGCTTATAGCTAGTGATGTAGCACCCTTTTCAGGTATTTAATCACAATTTGTGCTTTTTGTGAAAAGTGTCTTTTCATTGCAATTGTCCCCATTTTTGATAGGTCTTTACATTGGAGGGACTGATTTTTATTTATATATTTTAGATATTAGCCGTCCATCTGAGGAGTGGCTGGCCAATTTTTTCCCATTCTGTAGGTTGTATCTTCAACCCATTGTGTCTTTTTCTGGGCAGAAGCTTTTTAATATAGTTCCACCTGTTGATTCTTGGTATTACTTTCTGTGCAACTAGGACTCTGTTTAAAACATTGAAGACAGACGCATCGGTGCCCAGTGGTTCTGGAAGGCATTTGACTGAGCTCAGGCCCCTCCAGCCCCATGGTTTTTATTTTGGGGACAATCCGTTCGTGGATCTTCAGGAACTTGACTGTGAAGCATCCCACGAGTAGACAACTGCCGGAAACACTGGACGCTAGGGCCGCAGGAAGGACATGAGTGGCAGAGGGACTCCGAGCTCAGGGCGTGACTTCACCGGCGACCTCAGGTTCCTGACCTGTACGTTGATAACAACAGCTTCTTCTTGGGGTTCTTGTGAGTTTTGCACAAAAACATATGGACAAGTAACTAATACAATGGTTCTCACATAATAGTCACTTGCTGAATATTAACTTTTCTTTATACAATAAAGGAAAAAGCAGATTCCAAGGAGCCTACTTAAAAGCAAATAAAACTGCTCTGCGAGAGCTGCGTACATGCATCCCTGGTGGGCAAAGACAAAGGCTCCACCTAGTGGAGGACACGAGAACTTTCAACGAGTGCAGCAGAGAGGAGAGGACTTGGAAAAGGTTGGCGATGGACTGTGCGAGCAGAAACGCTAGAGGGAACACCCCAACACCTGGATGCGATTTGAAGCCTGCTGGGAAACCTTCCCAAGAAACATGCTAAAGAAAAAGCAAGTACTGTCCAAATGTCCCAGAGTAAGAATCTTGCTGGTCTGTTCCAGCAAGAGGAGCTACAGGTGGAGCTTTGCAATACATCTAATTTTCAACTTTAAAAGATCACTCCGGGTGCCAAGCAGGACAAAGTGGAAGGAGGAGATGAGTCAGGAGGCTCCTGCAGGCAGCGACGTTTCTGTAAGTACCTGACCCTTCTGCCTGGCAGGGGGGTCCTCCCACTCGGGAATCGCCTTAACGCACAGCGTTCATCACAGAGTGCGGGGCCGCTGTAGATAGAAGGCGCTTTGGCAGGTGCCAGGCAAGCCCCGCACACCCTTCAGTCTGAGCTGGACCCTACAGCCAGTGGCCAGGCTAAAGAGCTTAATCCCTTTCCGTTCATTGCTTTTGTCCCTCTACTCCCAACAGACAGCTGTTTACCAGAGTGCTTCACACGAGGAAGGAGTTGGTGGTAGTCTATAGTTGTAATATTTGAATACCTTAGTAACACACAGTCTTCTAGGGAGGTTAAGAGACCTTAGACCTAAGTCCTAGCCCTGTGAAAACTGAATAATACACTTAATCTCTTTTCCATGTCTGTTTTTCCACCTTTAGATGTGAGGAAGACAGCACCTGGCTATTGGGAATGATCACCCATGGAAAAATAGCAAAACAAAATATATTTTTATAACACGGAAAACTAAATAATAATGGAGATACCTAGCTGTATTTCTTTTTATCATCCATTCTCTCTACACAGGTCAGACTCCTCCTGTCTCAGCTCCCCACTGCTGAGATTATAGAAGGTTTCAGTAGCTGGCACAGCGGCATGGTATGCAGTACCAGGAATAAAACCTGGGTCCTGGTGCCTGCCAGGCAGGTGCTCAGGCTGCTGAGATACCCCCCAGCCCTAACAGCTATATGTCTAACATGCTGAGATTTCCAAAACAATGACCTGGAAAGAAGTTGCAAAATTATGTGACAAAAAAAGTAATTCTATGCACTTTTGTGCCTGTTTGCATGACTAGTTTATTGCTAGTTACGTTCTCCCTCTACCATTTAGTAAAAGTACCAAGATTTTTTTTTAATCTGTCACAATAAATTCAGCTGAAGGCCAACAGCTCCCAGAATCTCTTGCAGCTAGGTCTGGCCTTCTGACTAAATTCTAGTCAATGAAATGTAAGTAGGTGTGTATGGAAGCAAGACTTCCTGCCTGCTCTCTACATCCAGGCTGAGATGCACAGAGAATGGCTAGCCATTTGCCATCATATTGTATCATGAGGGGACCTTGTGGATGGAGACAACAAAGGATACCATAGTCCAGTGGAGCCTGGATCCATGATGACACCATGGAACTGTCATACTAGCCCTGGGCTATCTGCTTTTAGACTTCCTTTCTGTAGGGAAGAAACTGCTAATTTATTGAAGCTGTTTTTATTTGAGATTTTCCCATCTCTTGAAGGTAAATCTAATCTAATCTAATGCAGTAGACAAATCCAATATTCTGAAAAGATATGCATCAAAACTACTATCTGCTCTCACCTCTATGGAAAGAAAGAAAGGACTATAGTTATAGAGCGTAGTGCAAAGGATGATAGTTCTATCTTCCACATTTAATTTTTAGGAGAATCCCTTCATGTACTTGTACAATGGAGCACTGATTTTAAAATAAAAGGAATTCATCTCTGTTAAAAATAAAGAACCAGGGAATCTATTGAAGCAGCAGCTTGTAGGACCCAGGGCCTCGGGAGATCAAGAGATACTGCTCACCACAACCAGCACCCCACTTACAGGCGGGGCCAGGGTATCTGCTGTCTTGCAGGAAGGCTCTTTCCCAGCCCGTGAGGGTGGCGCCTCCATCACACACACACACACACACACACACACACACACACACGCACTGCACCTGTGGACTGACCATCAGGAGCCATCCAGCAGGCAATAAGCGAGAAATGAATCCCAGCTGACATGTGCATGGGACTTTATGGTCCCTGAATCAGCAATCCCAGAAGGGAACCATTAGGTTCAATTACCTCCCCTGTCGTAGAACTGTTCTCTGTTTCATGCCCAGTATTTCTAAGGCCAGGGGGATACACACAGGTGTGGCAGAAATGAGCCTCCACCGCCCAATGAGCTTTCTCCTGTGCAGAGAGGGGTGCAGCAGGGTTCCACTGTGTACCGCCAAGGCTCCCGCGAGAAGAAATGACTTCACGTTCTGCTCATCTCTAGCATCTAAATAACAGAGACATGGGAAGCTAATAGCCACTTGTAGAATGATGTGGATTATAATGCTAAGATTTCAAATTCAAATTCAACTTGAATTCACCATCTTCAGACCAGCAAGGAACTACAGATGTATCAACCATACAGTAAAATAGTAAAAGGTTAAAATAAAATAAAAAAACTCCAGACATACTCAGCGACCTGATCTTTGACAAAGGTGCTAAACATATTAATTAGAAGAAAGATAGCCTCTTCAATAGATGGTGTTGTAAGAGCTGGCTCTGCACATGCCAAAGATTAAAATAGGAACTGTATCATTCACCAGGCACTAAGCTAAATTAGAAAAGGATCGAAGATCTAAATATTAAGACAGAAACACTAAATCTGCTGGAAGATACAATAGGCTAAAGTCTTGAAGATGCTGGTGTAGGCACAGACTTCATGAGTAAAACCCTGATAACACAGGAATGATCACAAAGAACCAACAACTGCAATCTTATCTTATTAGAAAGTTGGTGCTCAACCAGAGAAACCACCAGCAGAGTGAGGAGGCAACCCACACTGGGGAAAAAGTGTTTGCCAGCTCTTTCCTAAACAGAGTATTACTATGAAGAACACAAAAAGAACTCAAAACTATCACACCTCCCAAATTTAAAGACCAATCCAAAAATAGCCATCTGAGGTGAATACACACTTCTGCTATGAAGAAATACAGATCAGCAAATATGTAAGAGATGTTCAACATCATTGGTCCTTTGAGACACAGAAATTAAAACAACACTGTGATTCCATCTCACCCCGGAAAGAGTGGCTGTCATCAAGGAATCAACCAAAAGCAAGTGCTGGAGGGGCCATAGGGAAACAGGAACTATTTTCCACTGTTGGTGGGAGTGTAGGCTAGCGCAACCACTGTGAAAATTAGTGTGGAGATTTCTCAAAAAGCTCAGATTACAGGTCCCATTTTGTAGAGGATCACCTGAAGATTGTCCTTGAAGGAAGAGCAGTTGTCTCCTTCTTGGCTGAGCCTGACCTTATTTTCATGTATTAACGTGTACAGAGCTGGTTATGACTTTTCCTTATCCCTTCAATTGGCTTTAAAGCAATGCATAGTGGTCCAGCGGAGGTGCTGGTGGTGGTCTTTGAAGACAGCATGTGTGTTTCTCTGGACCCCTGCAATCTCCATTGTTCTTTTGTGCGAGTCAGAACAAGAAGGGATTGAGGGGCCTGAGGAGATATCTTAGAGGTCTAAGTGCCTGCTTTACAAGCACGAGGACCTCAGTTCAATCCTTGGTACCACGTGCTTCCCTGGCCACAAAACTGGGCATGGTGGGGCACACCTGTAAGCCCAGCACTGGAGAGGCTCAGGCAGGAGGATCACTAAAGTACAAACTGTATAGTGAGACCTTGTATCAAATAAATAAATAGGAAGGAAGGAAGGAAGGAAGGAAGGAAGGAAGGAAGGAA
>PVKA01046036.1:0-15176 GCA_004027165.1 Ctenomys sociabilis | reverse complement strand
CATGCCGAAAACTAAAACTTGACCCAGCTCTATCACCATGCACTAAGTTAAAGTCAAAATGGATTAAAGATCTAAATGTTAAAACAGAAACACTCGATCTCCTGGAAGAGAAAGTAGGAGGAACTCTTGAAGACATAGGGGTAGGTAAAGAGTTCATGAACAAACATATATTCGCACGGGAAGCTCTTGAAAGAATCAAAAAATGGGATCAACTCTTCTTAAAGAGCTTCTGCATGTCAAAAGAAATTGTCAACAGAGTGAAAAGACAACCCACAAACTTTGAAAAAATCCTAACTAATAAGCAATCAGACAGAGGTCTACTGTCTAGAATTTATAAAGAACTAAGATATAACAGGGCCCTCAAATTTAAAGACCCAATGCATGGGAAACACTTGAAAGAACCAACAACTTGGATCAACTCTTCTTGAGGAGTTTCTGCATGTCAAAAGAAATTGTCACCAAAGTGAAAAGAGAACCCACAAATTTTGAAAAAATTCCTCACTAATAAGCAATCAGACAAAGGTATGCTGTCTAGAATATATTAAGAAGTAAGATATATTAGGTCCCTCAAGTTTAAAGACCCCATGCAGAAATGAGAATTTGAGATGAATACACACTTCTCAGAGGATGAAATTAAAGAAGCGAATAAATATATGAAAAAATGCTGCATATCACTAGCCATCCATGAACTGCAAATTAAAAAACCCTGTAATACCATCTCACCCCAGAAAGAACGGCTGTCATAAGGAAATCAACCAACAACAAATGTTGGAGAGGGTGTGGGGAAAAGAGAATACTTCTCCACTGCTGGTGGGAATCTAGACTGGTGCAACTACTGTGGAGATCAGTGTGGAGACTCATAAAAGAGAGGGACTGAAAATCCCATTCAAGCTGGCTATCCTCCTACTGGGAATATTCCCAGAGGAACTGAAAACATTATATCATAGTGATATATGTGTACCTATATTTATAGCAGCACAATTTGTGATAGCAGAATCTTGGAAACAACCACAATGCCTGTCACATGAGAAATGGCTGAAAAAGATGTGGTATTTCTATATAATAGAGTAATACTCAGCTATAAAGAATGATAAAGTTGAAGCATTTATATTGAAGTGGATGCCACTTGAACATATACTCATAAGTAAAATAAACCAGACAAACATGTGCAAATATCTTATACTCTCCCTAGTATAAGAAGTCAAAAGAAAAAATACAAATTGAAATGTACAACAAGAAGTAAAAAGAATTGAGTCACATAGTTAGGGCAAACTGAACCCCATATGTTGGAGGGTACTAATCAGCTTTTCCTCTGGATGGTTAGCAATGTAAGTTTATAGATCAAAAATTGGAGAAACAGAAGGGCCTCAAAGCCAGCCAACATTGTGGCCCTAGCCTTTCATGGTCAGTGAAGACTCAAGACATAGAGGAACCTGAACTGTAACATCATGAATCTCAGTTGTGCCCCAAATATTCTGATCAATGAGATTATGGAGCCACAGAGGAAAGAGATTGATGATCTATAATGTGCCTGGGGAGAGTCACATGGAGAGAAAACTTTCTCTCAGGCTTTCACAGATAGCAAACTATTCAAGCAATGGCCATGACTTATCCACATGGCTGACACAAACAAAGGATCTACAGAGTGAGGTATAGGATTACAAGATAAACCCTGACTGATTTCATCAGATATAAAAGTTTCACTTTTTGTTATATAAGTCTTGCTTTATCTCTGTCTTAACCATCTAGCAGAAAAGTTTAAAAATGAGGTATATAATGTGGGGCCATAATGATAAGTTGAGCTGTAATTGGCTGTAGTCAATAACTTCTTCTGATAACTCACTATTATTGTGGATTGCTGGACTGTGTTGGATTGTGTTGCTGAGTTCAGGCACCTATAATGGTTTAATGTCAATGTAGTGCCCATCTTTGCTAGACAAGAAAAAGGGGATAGAAAGGAAGAATCATGATGTGTTTATATAAACAGTACAGTTAAGCTAAATGTGCAGTACTTCTGCATAATTCTATGAGAAGCAAGTTTTGCACGAATAGTGGTTGGACAAGATATTATGTTGGCTTCTAGTACTATGGACAACCACTAGGAAGATAACAAGGTAGAAAGCATTAATTATTGAAACTGTGCTATAATTCAGCTTTAAAAAAATAACATACGTGTACAGCTACATTCTCTTAATTCATTGATTAGAGACATCTGCTATAATACTATCTGTTAGTAGAATATCATGTATGCACCTTGTACGATAACAAACCATTATAAAAACAATTTGCAATGTGTTAAGTATTGAATCTATCCTGTTAATTTAATTTGAAAAAAATAAAACAATGTTATGCATTGATAAGAAGAGTCAGACTTCCTTTTCCTGCTTTAGTGGAATTGTACTGAGTACATTTTAGTTGTGTGTGATGATTTTTGCCCTATTTATGATCGTGAAGAAATATTATTGAACTATTATATTTTTAGAATGTTTTATAACACATGCAAATTGAAGAGTATCCTGGGCAACTTGGAGACATCATAAGATCCTTTATCAAATAAAACATAAAATAAAGACTGGCATTGTTGCTCATTTTGAAGGCCCTGGTTTCATTCCTCAGTGGTACAAATGAAAAATTAAAAAATAAAAATACAGTCGTTTTAGATTGTATTTGAGCTTTAATTCTGGGAAGGGACAAGTTAAACTGTGATTATGTTTGATTGTAGCCAGTTAAGCATGCTGAAAATAGTTACACAAAGGAAGAGAATGTAATGACAGCTCTTTTCCTTAATTCCAGGGTCTGGATTCTGTTTTTGGTACCAGGGATCGAACTTAGGCACTAGCCAGACAGAAGTTCATGCCACTGAGTTATCTCCTTGGCTGGAACCTAGATTTTATGTCTCTGGTTTTCATCCACCTATGTTTACGACCAAATACACCTGGGAACTGAGAAATGAAAGATGGACACCACCACTGTATGAGTACAAGGTGATCCTGGCCCCTTGTCCTCCTGCCCCTTTGAGCTCAGTCCTGTCTTGCATTTAATGAGCTCACACTACTGATAAACTACAGGAGTCAAGAGATGGTGCACAGCCCAAAGTGCGGAGGCCGGAAGTTTTCACAGAGCACTTACCACCTCAGCCGGAGGTGATGCTTTGCTGCAAGACCATATGGGGAGAAACCAGCAGAAGTGCTCTGAGGTACAGACAGTAGTCTATAATACTAGTGGGTCACATGTAGGACTGGCAATGTCAGAAGATGTTGACTTGAGCCCTTTACAGCTCAGCATGTTAATATGGCTTTAGTTTTCATACCTTGTTATTATACTTTTCTGCTGGATGACTTTTGCTGAATTCATGCACTTACAATATTTCCATCTTTGACAAAACTAAACAATACAAAAGGAAACAATACAAATGAAATGACCAGTTTGTATCTGTACATACAAAATAGTTAAGGGAGATATACTACTTTCTCTTAATTCAATGAGAAGAAAGATTTCTTCTAATGGTGTTTGTGGACAGAGTATCATGTCTGCATCTTGTACTATGGATACCCACTACTAAGACAACAGTACACAATCTATTAATTATTGAAACTGTCCTAGTAATTGGTCTTGAAAACTGTCCCATTGCTATTTGTTTCTCAATAAAATTAATTAAAAGAAAAAAGAAGTGATCTGCAGAAATACTCATCAGGTACAAGAATTCAGCTGTGACTGAGCCACGGCTTCAGCTGCATCACGAAAAGCACCAGGGCACAGATTCCAATAAAAATAGAAGCAAGGTTTTATTAAAAACAAAAACAGAATTAATAAATTAGAATATTGGTAAAACTCCATCCGTCTGACTGGTTCTTTGAAAAGCCCAGTAAAATCTGGGCACAGTTGAAAGAGTCCTTTTTTATTTTTTTTGAGAAGACAGAAAATCTACAGAGAAATAAAAATGTCACTTCTATGAAAGAAATCAATAGGCCATTTGTTAGAAAACATCATCTTGACTGAGTGGTGATAAATTTGGACCTGTTCAAATACGTAACTTTGTGCAAATAAACTGAAAACTGATTTAAGAACACAGGAAAAGCTTTCTGACTATTAACTGGAGGAAGTTTCAAAATTAGTCAAAATATAGCAACTGTTGTCCCCAGTGTGTCCAAACAAAGCCAAATCACTTGGAAGTTACCTGTCTCTCATAATTTATGGAACAGAAATTTATTATATTAGTTTTCAGATAAGAGAAAATATAGGAAGATTTGCAAATATTTTTATGAGGTGACAAAGACCACTAGTTAATTATTCCCATACGTGAATGTAGATGGAAATTAAAGAATTCTTTTTTTTTTTTTTTTTTTTTTTTTTGTCTTTTTGAGACAGGGTCTCACTATGCAGTTCAGGCTGGCCTCGAGCTCACTTTGTAGCTCAGGCTGGTCTCGAACTCACAACAATCCTCCTGCCTCAGCCTCCCGAGTGCTGGGATTACAGGCATGCGCCACCACGCCCGGCTAAATTAAAGAATTCTAAGGGAGTAACACACGCAGAGTTAATTTGCAGAATACAAGGCTCATTCAGTGTAAGGATGTCAATCAATGTTTTAGAGAATGTCAATATATCACAGAGAAAACTCCATCTTCGTATCTCAGAAATCTACCAAAAAAGTGCGTGACACAGTTTGACATATATATGTAATAAAATTTTCTAAAATATATTACTTGAATGATTTTTTCAGTATCAAAAATGATACGTTGTGCAGAAACAAATAGGTAAAGTTATATCCCAGTCAACCTAAATTCATCAGACATATTTTGTTTCAGGGAATTCTGAACTTGTCCATTACTATGGCACTGCTTTTAAGCGGAGCACATATAAAGTGACAAAACTTTATATATGCAAATATAAACATGCAATATATCAATGAATATATGAAGATGAGAAAACATAATTATCATACATAACTTGTAGATAATATGATTGTCTTGCATGAGTACAAGAGGATAGACTGAGGAACTATGAGAATTAATAAGAGAATCTCAAAAATGATCGGCTATGGAGTCAACATAATGAAATAAAAACTTTTTCCTATTGCTCAACAGTATCATTAAATTGTAGCATAAAATTTATTTTTAGCATAGAAGTTATAAAACATAAAATAAATAATTCATAAATTGTCTGGGGATACTTTTGTCAATCAGCCTTTTTATGATCATTTAAGAAAAAGTAAAGATTTTCTTGACCCTTAGAAGGTTTTCAAAAATGTGAAATGTGGAATGTTCTATTACATCTACTAAATGTGAAATGAATGTAAATTATATATGTTAATTTACAAAGGCAATTGAATTCTGATTGAATGATAAAAATGATTTATTTGCAGATTGGATACTTGATAAACTATTCTAAATCCTACTTTTTTCTAGAAAAAGTGTTTGGATAAAAGTTCAATTTCTATACTAATAAAATGATCATATGCAACTAAATCAATATATATGTGATCTACCTATGCTGATCACTGTTTTATATTTCACATTACTTATATGCACACACATGTTTAGATTTGTCAGTAGGAATATATCTTGATATGGCTATTTTTGGAAGGTACCCTGTGCCCATACATACAGTATTTTTCTCTTCAAGAATTTTTCCTGAGATAATCTTTGTGTTAATAAAGCTACAAGAAATATGTCCCTCCTGGGGTAGTTTGTAACAGAAAAAATTAGAAAAACAAATCTAGAGCTTCTACTGTGATGTATCTTATTAAATCAGAATTAATACATCAAATAAAATATTCTAGGAACATGAAAACCAATGTATAAGAATATTGAATCAGAAAGATTTTCTTGGGCAGGGGTGATGGCTCAGGAGAATAAACACTTCCCTGGCAAGCACAAGGGCCTGAGTTCAATACCCGGTTCTGCACAAAAAAAAAAAAAAGAAAAGGATTTTCTCATAAGGAATATGTCAATTATGAGCATCCTTGATGCTCACAAGGATGAATCAGGGAAGGGGAACCAGCACTTTAAGAGAAAGTAAAAGTGAAAGTTGTGGTAAGAAATTCTGAGAAGCTACACGTTGTGCACCCCAAGGAGACCAAAGGAGTAGACTTGGGAATGGAGAGTCAATGACATCAGCTCTGAGGGTCCCTACAAGCCCCAGACCTCTATTCTGTTCCACAGTACTTATAAAAATCTTTAAAAAAATTAGAAATCCTGTAATTAAATGTTGTCTAAACCATAGAATAAATAGTCTATATTGGAATATTACACTGCTCTCATACATATTTCTGTGTGTATAACACCACAGGAATTTTGGGGATAGTATTAGTAAAATAGGCAAATTATACCTGCAATTTAAACTTTGAAAATTAAATTTTAGGAAAATATTTGTAAACATTAGAGCAATCTTTGATTTCCTTCTTATCTTGCTTTGGTATCACATCTCAGCTCCCCGCTGTCCCCTGGATAACCTATAAGAAACTGAACTGCCAGTGTGGCAAGTAGCTGGTGTTCAGTAATTTTTCCCGTGTGCTCCCATCAAAGGCCCTGAACCTGCTTGCTTTCATCCTTTCGATCATCAGATGACACAGGCATGAAAAGGTTTAAAGATTGTCCTGAAGACTCACTGATAGACTTGAGTTTATTCATGTCCAGCTACCAGCACCTCCTGATCACCAATAACCACTCAACACTCTGAAGTGCAGGTGTGCTTGTAATTAAGGTGGCCTTTTCTTTTGTTCATACTTTTGCGTGTTTTCCAAATTTTCTAAAATGAGTATGCATTGCTTCTAAAATCAGAAGAAAATCTTTGGGTTTTGTAGTTTCAGTAAGAAAAACAGTTAAGGAGCTACCATCAGAACCAGGCTAAGGGAGCTGGCCAAATAGCTCAGCAGATTAAAGTGCCTGCAAGCAGGTGCCCAGACTGGGATGCTCGATCCCCAGGCCTGCCATGCCAGCCCTGCTCTTGGGGTGTGCTGAGATGACAATTGAGACTGGGCATGCCTATAACCCAGTTCTTGGAAGGCTATAAACAGGTAGATCACTGTGAGTCCAGTTTAGTTGCGAGACCCTGAACATCCTGTAGATCCTTCCCTAATATGCAAAAAAGAAAAAAAAATCAGACTAAGGGTGGAAAACAGAAAATCTTTCTGATGGTTGCCAGCTACACACAAGATTTACCTTTGGAGATCAGTACATTCTTAAATGCTTCGGAAGCACCTGTACTTTTAAAAATTTACTATTGCTTTTATGCAAGAGCTACTAGTTGGATCCATGTTTGTTTTTTGATATTCTTTGAACTTAAGATGCATCCCAGTTAGCATCTCTGAAATGGTGCTTCCACTTGCTGGGGCCCAGGCTGGAGGACAGTTTGTGAGCTTCATTTTGCTTTGCTCTGTTCCGCATGCTTTGTCTGGGTGCCCATGTGGCTGCTTTGATCTCCAGGGTGTGATCTCAGATGGCCTGGAAGGAGCAAGCTCAGTTGGACTGGGTGGATGCAGAAGTTCCATGTCCCTCCTGCCACGAACTCAGCCTTCCCCTGCCGCCTCAGTGACCTCTGTGAAGTGCTTTTACTTTGTGCCCCTGAGCAGTGAAGAGAACAACTCTGTGTTTACAGGAAATTAGCAGGATTCCTTTCCTGCACTCCCACTGACAAGCTCAGTTATTGTGCTCACTCCTAGTCTCTTAGTCTCCCTCTCTGCGTCTCTGCCTGGACTCAGCCGCTAGGAAACTCAGAATGCTGAGTGGGACGGCTCTCTCCAACCACGCACAGGTACTCAGATTGACAAGCCACCGCTTCACAAAGTCTAATTTCATTCACTGCCCTGTTCCTATTTAGGTAGCCTCTCTACCTAACGCAAATGTTGCCTTTGATGTGTTATTCCATTAGTTCTGACACTGAAGGAGTGCTAATAAATCAAAAACATTTGTGTATCCATTAATCTCCTCATGCACTTTCAAAGCATCCTCTCGATTGTCTTGCTGAGCTCGGGTTTGCCTATTAGGCTGCTGTGTTCAACACACCTTGTCCCAACACCACACGGAGGCAGGCGCTGCACTCGTCAGTGCAAGGCCTGTTAAGAGCCATGTTTACACTGCTATGTGACTCTGAGGCCCCATTTGTAATCACCATAAACCGGAAGGAAGAGCCATAAGGCTGCCATCAGCGCTGCAGAGACAGCAGAGCAGAAGAGTCTAATTAGCAAATTAAGGTCTGGAAAAGACATGGCTGCAAGTGAAAGATCTTCAGGCACCTCGAGAGCCATTGTCCAAGTATTTCTGGGTTGGAAGAACGGAAATATGCTAACATTAATTAGCCTGGGGCCACAGAAGAGGATAATTTAAATGCAAAAGATAATCTCACTGCCCTTTTGATGAAGGAAATTATCCTAGATTGAAAGTTTCATTTCTATGTGGGGAGCCCTGCTGCCTTGAAGTTAAGGCAGCACAGGAAGTTGGAAAGTACCCAGAAGGACGTAAATTTTGAACGGTAACGCTGACACCGCCTGTGATCTTCGGCAGGCCACCGCTCCGACCTAAGTCTCCCTTTTCCGTTTTCTCACTTAAAAAGTGGTGGAAAAATAGTCATTTTAATGAGATACCATGAGGATTACTTAGGAGTACAGCGATCTTCTTTCATGATACCAGAGAGAGAAGTCTCGGGTATATTATTTCCTACAAAAAGGGCCGGGTGTTTTCTAAGTCTACGCCCAGGCAAGCGCTCGCACATAATGTTTTGCGGGCTCCTTTTCATTGTGGTGCTGCCATTTAGCCAACTCTGCTGGCTGTTATTAAAAGCCTTCCCAACACAATAGCAAGGGGTGGTCAACAAAGGAAAGCGCACACCGCAGCGAAAGCTATTGAGACCTATATTCACCCTCCCCACACCCTTGACCTCCAGAATCACAACAGTGACTGCTGGCCTCTTCAGTTCCCTTTCCTGTGTCCACAGTGAGGGGAAGTGGGTTGCAACCTTTTACAGATAATGTGACATAGGTTACGCAAGAGCGGAAGGGAGAAAAGGATTTCAACAAAAGCCTGGAACTTGAGTTTAGGTAAATTCAGGAAGGAGAGAGATAGGAAATGGCAACGGTCTTGCCAGGAATGAAAGGAAAGGGGTTCTGGCAGCAGCCCCAGAGCAAAATGTTAGGTCATCTAAATTAAGGGCTGGGTGAAAAGCCTTCAACTCAAAATGAAAGATACACTGACACGAAGAAACTGATCAAGGCAACCTTTGAAAACAGTCAAAAACACTCTCTAAAGAAAGTCCTCAGACAAAAGAGAGTCCCTCATCAGCTTATATGGAGTTCCATGTAGGATAAACTTCCCACCTGCTGCCCAGGCAAGTTTCTATGACAAATTTTTCTTATTTATGAGGAAAGGAGAAGAAGCAAGCATTACCAAACTGCAATGGAAGATATTAAATACTTCTCTCCTCGATTAAATAGCTATAATGGGTGGTTTCTATTTTGTCACTGTTTTTGCTAGATTTTCCTAACTGTCATGAATATCGCTGAGTGAATACAATTAATGACACAGGAAACATTTGCATATAAAATCAGAAGAAAGCATGGGCTCTTCCATGCCACATTCACTTTAAAATTTAAAGATGAAAAAGAATGATTCACAGAAAGGAATGCCTTTCACCTGAAGAGTAAACATTTTTGTTCTCCTAACAATAGAAATGCTGAGATCCTGAGACACACTGTAGCAATCAAATAAGAGCAGCCTAGGATGAGTTAGGCTAATTCCAGATCTCTCCAGTCTTAAGGATTGCCTTTTCCTGTTTCAGCGGGTTAAAATTTGTGTGTTGAAAGTCCAACTGCCAAGGTGGAGGTGTTAAGAGGTGGGGACCAGAGATGGTCAGGTCATGAGAATGGAACACCAGCCTTCTTCAAAAGCAGACCAAACTTGTACCTGATCTCAGACTTAATGCTCCTTACAATGTGATAAATAAATCCATGAATCCCTGTCACTCACAGCCCACTAGTCTATGATATCTTCTTCTAACAGCCTAAGCCAAAACAGCTACTCTAAAGTATGATTCCATGTCAGCACACAGTTCTCCATTGTTTAACTCTGTTTACCAATCATTTCTTTCTAAATGGATCAGTTCATCTTGCACAAAATGTGATCCACATTTGAATGTCAAGGGACCTCTTCTTAGTATGCATTATATTCTGATTTCCACCCTAGCACTGTAAGTGCCAGCTTTTTAAGAATTCAAATTGCTTTTGTCAAAAGGTCAGAAAGTAAAATCCCATAAATGTCTCACGTAAAAATGTTGAAGTTAATATGATGGGGAGAGGAAAAAGAAAGGAGATCCATCTTAGTAATTTTTCCAACTTTATGGTAATGCAAGTGGAAAAGTTGAACACTTGCTTGCAGTAAACAGCTATTCAACTTCCCCTGAAGTTGGTGAGAAGAATCATTAGTCATCAGTGAAACTGCTAACTGAGCTGGAATACAGCACTTGCTTTGTGGATGTTTTTGTTGCATTGCTGGTGGCCACAGCTTTTCTGACTTCTTTCTTAAGGCTCATATATGAAACTACAAACTACCCACTTTGTTGATTCTTCAGTCCTTGCCCTCTGCCCCAGGAATTCAGTTAAGCCCCTCCAATGTGAATTTCACATAAGTCATTTGATCCATAGTTTAATACAGAATAGTTGCATAAAACTGATAGTTCAGTAAAACTTTACATGGCATTTTCCCTTGACTTAGTAAAAGATATAGTCTTTGCATTGATATATACAACAATAGTTATTATCAACCATGAACTGGACAGTGTTCTGAATTGTTTTACTTTCATGCTTGATGTTAGGATGTTCGGGTAGATACTAGTATTTTAATGATGTGAACAGCTTGATTCAGAACAGTAGAAGAGACTTGCTCAATGTTATTGCACCAGTAAGCAGCATCTCAAATTGAAACCTAGGTGTGCTGTTTGTGTTCATAGGCTGCATATCGCACTCTGCTGTTTTATATATTATAAATTTACCCTCAAACAAACACATCTGCTTCCTCACAGTGATGACTCTGTTATGGAGAATGACCAGTGATGATTTCTACAGTCAGTAGAAATTGGTTTCAAAGTTACCATTTGATTTCAAAGTTGTTTTGGTGGAAATGTAGTTCTCCAGGCTCAGAGGTGCCACAGAGCCCACTCTTCAGCCAACCCCACCACGATCACCACCTCCTAACCCTAGTGTAGGCCATTGTTTTCCTGACAGACCCACCTGATTCGGGCTCTCACTTCTAAGAGTGAATTTATCAGTGTTTCTTACAAAGTATTTAACTCTAGCAATTAAAAAGATGACTGCATAGGTAAGTATGAGCTTGTTTCTTACTGTGTCATTAGAAAAGAAAAAGGAAAATTAAGAACCCACAACAACTCCAGGCATAAGTGACTTGGTGAAAATCACTGAGTCACCTAATTAGAGCATTAGCCTCAGTTGCTGAACAATCTAGAGCTTTCACCTATATTTTTACTCAAGCTTCTGTATAGTTACAAAGATTTTTTGAAATTAAAATAATTATATACCTTAATTCCATTTCTAGTCCCCAAGCTTCACCACCTGGAATGCATAGCGTCTGTTTTTCTCCAACCCTTGACTGTACATTCTTCTCAACAGATCTGGTTTTAAAGTTAAGTATGCTTTTCTGTCTCTTGTAGCTTATTTTGCAAGAATATCACCAGCTCCTCCAACCTCATGCCACACATGACATTCTGTCCCTGTCAAAAATCAAATAGTTTCTCTCAAGGGGAACTGGCATTAGGCTAACTGGAGATGAAAGGAAGGGTTAAGTTTACTCCCCAAATTAGGAATGATTCGGAAATAAATGTCGAGGTTAAAAAGTCCAGATGGTAATTCAACTGTATCCTCACTATAAACATGATTTGATTTATGGGAACTCCTAATGGTATCTCAGTTTAGATCTGGACGGTTTTGCCTTCTCTCATCTGAGTTTTAAATTCATCAGATTCTTTTACTCCCACTATCAATCCTTCACTACAAAGAGACATTCCTAATCAAGAATTTGGGAGTATTTTAAAATGCAGAAATTGATGAATGTTAACAACCCTAATCCATGCAAATCACTGTCTGTGGCCATTATTTATAACCTGGCGGATGTTCTTATTCAGAAGCGCCTCAAAGAGCTCCTGCCATTGGAGCATCTGGGGGAACTGTCTTTTGCTCTTTTCCCTCTTTCATAAGAGATCACAGTGAACTAGTTTTCACTTTTTTTTTTCTTTGCCTGACATTGCAATTATTAGCCTTCTTGGCTTTGTCAGAAAAAAATCCATCGGAAATGTTTATCTCCCAGGGTCCATCTCAAGGAAACAGCATGTTTATCCCTTTGAGGGGCTGTAATCCAAAGCCAGGTCCAGACCCACCAATTTTATAACTCAGAAACTAGAAGAGAAAGTACCCTTTCGGTTTAGCAGCAATGGCACTGTAATCCCCTGTCCTGAGCCTGCTTGTCTCAACAGCCTGGCTTTGTTTTCCAAATTTTACTGATTAAATGCACAAGTCAAAATAACACTAATGTAATCTATTTCCATCTAAGCATATTCAACTCACAAGACAATGACCTGCAATATGAACGGCCTTCAGGATTTGGTCTCTGTCTTCTACAGGGAGTATCCTTGAATTTTATTAGGTGGACAATGTGATTAGCATCTAATTTGAATATCATGTGAAGACGATGATCATTTGAATCAGAAGATTCTGACAATAATCCACTGCATTTTTACCTTGTGTCACAAGGATAACTGTAACAAAGATATCTCTTCTATAGCAGGCCGAAATTTTGAATCACTCTACACATTCTCTGAAGGTATGATCCTCATGTCATTTCCATTATGAAACCCTAGTGCTTTCTGGCTGCGTGGACTGCTCTATCCCCAGGGCTCTCAGTGATATTTTGGGCATCCTTTGATTCATTCATTAGTCACCACAATTGTTTAAAGTTCTGGAAGCTGCCAGAGCTTGAAACATAATCAGTGCCAAGGCGCAGCCTATACACTCCAGGGAGAGAAGTGACAGGCAGTTAAACCATACAGAAGTGGCAAGCTCATAGCATCATAAGGATGTGGAAGAAGGGAATCTTATTTGTTGTGTTAAGGCTCTGACACTCCAAAGTTCACAGAGACAGTCCAGTAAAAGGTTGCAGGAAAAGGCAGCAAGGATTTTGCAATTAAAGCAAAGGGATCTTCAGATGTGGGGAAACACGTTTGGAGGGAAAGCAGGAGTAGAACAGACTGGTGTAATCAAAGCATTCGGTGCTAGGAATAAATAACATAATTATTTACTTATATGAAATAAGTTTAGGGAGAGGTCAATTAATGATTTATATTTTAAGGGAAAGGTCATAGGAATTAAAATCTACAATTGAACAATGCAGCATATCTGAGTGCAGTAGGTGGCTCTAGGAATGGAGAAAGGTAAAGATGGTACTTAGTGATAGAATCAGGAGAAATTGTCCACTACTTCAGTATGGAAGCAAGATGGGAAAAACCCAAAGGATGACCAGAGGATTCTGTCTTCAGAACCTGGGTGGCAGGGCTACCTTGCTCAAGGGTGGAAATTCAGTAGCAAAAACCAGGCTTTGAGAGAAAACAGAGTCTGGTTACTTGGTGTTGAATTTCAGTTACCTTAGAAACATTCTTTACAGTAAGGAAGTGGGAGAGATTCTTTCTGTGATGAGTTTGCTTTCCGAAAATCATGTAGGGTGGAGATTTAAATTTGGGAGGGACTCTGCTAGAGAGAGCAACCAACGGATATGACTGTTAGAGTTGCAAGCTCTGCATAGGAAGAGAGGAGGCAGAGGAAACACAGCAATTACGATGCGATAGGAAAATACAAGATGTACTGAAGAGATTAAGGAAAACTCGGAATGGAAACACATTTCCACAGAAGCTAAGGGGAAAGAATGTTTCAGGAAAAGCAGTGAGATGAACGACATGGGCTGTACATTTCAAGGAAATAAAGTAATGTTGAAGAAGGATGAATGAGTACCTGCATAATTTTTTAGGAGGAAAAACATAATTAGTTGGAGAGTTTATGGAAGAATGTGGAGGCCAAGGACAAATTTTAGTAATAGGAAAGGGAGAGGAGCAAAGAAAAAAATGTTAAAAGCCTGTTCAAAGACCTTAGATGAAGGAGATAAGCCCTTTATTATAGATCATGTAGCTCTGTTTAATCTGTAGAGTATTCTACCCTTCCCCCCTGCCCCAACCCACAATATTGGATTGAGCTTTTTGGAGTCAGTGGAGATTTTAATTTATTTTGAGATTCTCAGTAACCAGCCTAGTGCCTGGAACTCCTTAACAGATTGTTAAATAAATGAGTGACTAGGGCAGAAGGGATGAGCACTTTTTCCATTACTATTTTCCAGGGAAACACCAATTATTTGGATGAAAATTATTTGGGGGCACTGGAGCACAAATTGTGTGAAGTGAATGAAGTCTCCACAAGGCCAGGACACCATGTATTTAATTACACCTTCAAGGAAATCCAATGCTATCCTTCTCTCTGATGGAACACTGACTTTCCAAATAATTAAGTGAATTAAAACTTAGGTATGACAGAATTATTATACTGTAACAGTCCCACTGCAAGCACACAAGACTGTCATGGCAATAACAGAGGAACTAAAGGAGAGGTCTGTGCAGACAGGTACTTATTTACTGCCTGAGGCTCTGAATGAATCATAACTCCAGGTGAACTCACTGTTGCAAAGCGTCAGTGGAAGCTGGAGGAGTCTTCCAAGTGACCTTTGGCTGATTGGCTTCTGGAATGTGTGGAGCAGGGGATGGAGGAGACTGTTAAAATTTAGCACTTAAGCAGTCTCAGCTCCATTAAATACTCCTTTAAAACAGGAAGATGAAGCTGGAATACAGGAAGGATCTGCTTTAAAATTGGGGGGACTTGGGGTTCAGGAGGGACAGAGTGGGATAGATGTAGACTTGAACAGAACTGGCTTAGAGATGGTGACTTAGGGAGGGAGGGTTGATGACAGTGAGAATGGCAGACCTCTTTGCAAGAAGAGGGAATAGGCTCTGGATCCTTGTGCAGCACTAGCATTAGGATAGGGAAAGAAGAAGTCTCAAAGTGGTCTGAGGGGAACTGTCTCTGTGCAACATCACATCACTGTGCATCCAGTTTCTATTTTTTTTTTTTTTTTTTTTTT
>PVKA01046035.1:0-15176 GCA_004027165.1 Ctenomys sociabilis | reverse complement strand
GCCTATTTTCACTGATTTTATAGTAATTTAGACTGCACCCTGTGACAAGAGCCAGCCAATTTAGAGAGAGGTTAAAGTAATAGGACGCCAATCAGAAATGGGCATCTGAGATGAACATACCCTTCTCAGAGGAAGAAATTCGAAAAGCTAATAAATACATGAAAAAATTATCCATATCACTAACCTTCCATGAAATACAAATTAAAACAACACTGAGATACCATCTCACTCCAGAAAGAATTGCTATCATAAAGAAATCAACCAATAACAAATGTTGGAGAGGTTGTGGGGAAAAAGGAGCCCTTCCCTACTGCTGGTGGGAATGTAGATTGGTACAACCATTATGGAAATCAGTGTGGAGAATCCTCAAAAAACTAGGACTGGAAATCCCATTCAAACCAGCTATCCCACTACTGGGAATTTTCCCAGAGGAACTGAAAATGATGTATCATAGTTATATATGTATACCTATGTTTATAGCAGCACAATTCGTGATAGCCAAAACTTGAATGCAGCCAAGATGCCCGTCATCTGAGGAATGGATAAAAAAGATGTGGTTTTTTATACAATGGAGAATTACTCAGCTATAAAGAATGATAAACTCAAAGCCTTTATATATAAGTGGATGCCTCTTGAAGAAATACTCGTAGGTGAAATAAACCAGATCCACATGTATAAATATCATCTAGTCTCCCTAAAGTAAGAACTCAAAAGAAGAAATAAAAATTGAAAGATAACACAACCAAATGGAAAGTGAGAACTCAAGGATTAAACAACATAGTGAAGGCCAGGAGAAAAGCTAGGAAACATGGCAGGGGAAAAACCGTACATTTATGTACACAAGATGGCTAAGGCAATAATACTTAAAATTTCCATCAGGTTTTTGAAACTAGCAGTTAACTGGCAGATTCTTACCCTGATTAACTATATATGCTGATACCTATGAACTAAGCAACTGCCTTGAAGAGAGCAATGTGTAGTACTACAGCCATGCTTAGAATCACTGTCATGCTGCTCTTCTCAAAGTGTACTGCTTCTAATGTCATATGAAGTACTGCTATAGTCTCTCTCAAATAAATGTTTTTCTTTTTTTTTAAAAGAAGGTAATAAATGAAAACAAGAGACAGGACAAAAATATCATAGGACTGTCCTGCTATAATGCTACATATGATAAGATTTCTAAATTTCTGTGTTAAAATATGTAATTGTTTATTTCTATTTTTTACTAAATTTTTATTCTTTCTATTTGTTTTCTCATTTTGTATGGATTTACAGTTTAGCATACCAATGATTGGTGGAAAATACCTCATCTATATTTTGTCTAAGATATTTGATATTCAGACAGATAATGATGTTAAGCTTAGTAGCCTATGTTCTAGAATAATAACATCATTAAGTTTCTCTTCTGGATGGTTAACAACTTAAGTTTGCAAAAAAAAGTAATTAGAGAAAAGGAAGAGCTGCAAGGATAGTCAACATTTTGGCCCTAGCCCTTCAAGGTGAGTGAGGACTCAGCACATAGGAGAACCTGAACTGTAACATCCTGTAACTCAGTGGTGTCTCAAACTTTCTGATCAAGGAGATTATGTGGCCACAGGGGAAAGTGATTGATGATATAAAATGTGCCTAAGGAGAGTCACATGGAGAGAAAATGGTCTCTCAGTCTTTCACAGACAGCAAATTGGTCAAACAATGACCGTGACTCATCCACATGGCTGACACTGACAGAGGATCTACAAACTGCAGTACAGGGTTTCAGGGTAAATTCTGCGGAGATTTGACTGACCTTGTCAGGTACAAAAGTTACGTTTTTATTCTACAGGTCTTGCTTTATCTTGGTCTTAACTATCCAGCAGAAAAAAGTATAAAAATGAGATATAAAAGGTAAAGCCATATTAATATGCTGAGTTATAAAGGACTCAAGTCAACAACTTCTGACATTGCCACCCACTACTATCATACAATACAGGGCTATATTGGTTTACTTTACTGAACTCATGAGCCTACAATATATGAATGGCAATGAAATACCCATCTCTGACAAAACTAAACAAAAAAGGGTAAACAAATGAATGACTATTTTGTAGTGAATATATATATATATATATATATATATATATATATATATATATATATATCATAGATATACAGCTACTTTCTCTTAGTTCAATGAGAAGAAAGTTTGAACTATTAGTGTTTACATGAAATATCATGTCTGAAACTTGTACTATGAATAACTACTACAAAGACAACTGTATGAAATGTATTAATTACTGTAATTGTCATACTCACCTGATTTGAAACTATCTCATTGCTACTTCTTTCTCAATGAAATTATTTAATAAAATAATAAATTCAGACAAAAAACTTTATTCCATTATTAAATATAAAATCTTCTACTAAGATCAATCTTCAAATTATCTGCAATACCCAGTACCTCAATATTGAAATCCCACCAAGGTCATCATTGTCTAATACGGCAGCAGGATATTTGCTTAATCTACAGATAAAATCATATGTGTTTATTATACGCACATGGATGAACCTAGAGAATATAATTTTAAATGAAATAAACCAAGCTAAAAAGACAAATTCTGCATGATGCTATTAAGACACAGAAACAAAAAAAATGGCAGCTACCAAAAGTGGGGGTGGTTGGCAGGCTGTAAGATAGTGACAAATGAGTACATGCAATAAGTTCAAGAGCGCCGTTTTATAGTATGGGGACTTTCTTGACAAGTGCTGAGGAGATGTCATCTTTACACTTATTAGTAAAAATAATTTCTAAAAGAAAAAAAATAAAGTAATAGGTTGCCCTTTTAATGGTTACTGTCTCAGGATCCCACAGCCTGGGTAGCTGGAAGAGCACAGGGGCTCCCATGCATCCCCTATTCCTAAGCCTTACAGAAATCTCCCTCCTTACACAAAGCCTTTGTCACTATGTGCATAGAAACCTATTCATGCACTGGGGTTGACAACTGGGGACAGGAACATGGAGCTCTTTCCTTCCCTGCCCTATATGAAGACTGTCTCTGCTTTACATCTGCTCCTTTAGTAAGCACCATGCACGTTTCTGCCTGTTATTGTCACTGTCTCTCTTCCGAGATGCACCACCTTTGGGGATAGCTCCTACTCCAACCTCCACAGCCTCAACCGGGTCACCCTGCAGCTTCACTGAAGTCAAACCCCATGGGGGATTTGCAGTGCCTTATTCTCCTGTCTTAGTTCCATGTCACTGGTGTCTGGGACAAAGTACCAACACCCAAAGTTACAGGGGAAAGTTTATTTAGCTCACAGTCAGCATAGATTCCATATCTTAATCTGCTGGCTACAGGGCAGGGTGGCACATGCCAGAGGGGCAGCACATCCAAGCAGTGGAAGATGGCCAAAGCAAGAAGAGGAAAAGAGGAGCAAGTTTTTTTCCTCCCTTAGATTGCATGCACGCTACCCACCCTGGGGTAGGTGTAGTACTTCCACCTCCACTTCCAGCACTGGGCCATGATCCACTCACAAGCACTAGATTTGGCCAGCTCCATGACTGCATGATGCGTTGGGGTAACATCTGGACACAATCAAGCAGGACTCTGTGCTACCTCAATCAGGCAACGTGCACCTGACTGCCCTCCTTTCCAGCCGCTGTCCTCCCTTCTGGACTCCACTTTTCACTAATCCCCTCAGGTTTGCAGTCTGTACAGTACCTTTCTCTGCATGGCAGGTGTTTGTAGACAAGGCAATTATGTGGTTACTTAAGGGGGTGCTTTTTATCCCCTCTTTTCTGGCAGGGAGCTTTTTAAGATAGATGTTCTATGGATGTTTATGGAATACATAAGTTTGAGAGCATGGACATCTGATTTTCTGTGATTATGCACTCATTCAAGAATAAGCAAGACCTTTCTACAACACTTCCTTTGTCTACACCTGTCAAAAGTGAGCACTCCATTGACATTCAACTAACTTAGGTGCTTGAACTCGACGCCACAATCCAACACAGTCCAGGATTCTGCAACCATAGTGAGTTATTCAAAGAAATTGTCAACCATATCCTTTTACAGCTCAGCTTAATATTATGGGCTCACGATGTATACTTCATTTTTATACTTTTATACTTTTCTGATGGATGGTTAAGACCTAGGTAGATCAAAACTTACATACCAACACAAGAACTTTATATATCCTATGTGGTCATTGAAGTCTTCTCATGGTTTATCTTGTAGTCCTGTATATTATTCTGTAGTTCCTTTGTCTGTGCCATCCATGTGGTTGAGTCACGGCCATAGTACTATGGACAACCACTAGGAAGATAACAATGTAGAAAGTACAATTATTGAATCTGTGATATAATTCAGCTATAAAAAGTAAGATAAGTAAACAGCTACATTCTCTTAATTCACTGATTAGAGACATCTGCTATAGTAATGTCTGTAAGTATAATCTCATGTATGCACCTTGTGCGATACCAAAACATTATGAAAACAGTTTGCAGTGTATTAATTTATTGAATCTGTCCTGTTAATTTGTCTTGAAACTGCCTCATTGCTATTTGTTCTTCAATAAAATAAATAAAAAATAACCCCCTGCAAAAAAAGAATAAGCAAGACCACCACACTGCAATTCAGCTGTTATTATATTATTTAGAGAGGAAATAAGAAAAAATGTTGAATGCCACAAAGATTTTCTATTTCAAAAATCTACTATGGAGGAACATTGGGACACAATCTATAAGGACTTTGTGCTACCTCAGTCAGGCAACGTGCACCTGAATGCTCACCTTTCCAACCTCTGTCCTCCATTCTGGACTCCACTTTTCATTAATCCTCTCAGGGATTGTTTTCCTGATGGTTTTTCAGAGTTTAAAGGTAACATTCATTCCATCATCATCTGATTTTTAACCAGATGGACAGAAGAAGAAAATTTCCACCATTTTGCTAAAAAATATTACAACCCATGTATTGGTAAATAAGTTCAAAGAACAGATGCTACAAGCTTAGAATACAATGAAGAATGAAAATATGAAACATAACCTAGAGACAGCTCTCGAACTCATCCCATTACAGAGTGCCAAATATACATCACTCTGTGTTTCCTGAAATCCTCCCGTTAAAAATGGCAGCATACACAGACGTCTGACTCTGATAACAAAGAGAAGAACCCTCCCCAGCACGTGGGCTGAGCTGTTCTCCTGGGCCTGCAATATTCACTGGCTCTGGCTGTGGTGCTATGACTGAGGGCAGCCAGGCTTTGAACTCATGCTTATTTCTCTCTCAGAGCCCTTTCACTCAAGACTGGAAGGCAGTGGGGGTGGATTCATTGATCTTGGCCCACACGTCATGACTGTCCCCTCACCATAGGCTCTTGGACAGTATAGGACTTCACAGTGTTCAGGGCGACTGTCAGGTACCTGGCAGCACTTCAGGTATTTCAGCTTCACAAGATCATGTGTAATGAGCTTCCTGTGCTCCTTGAATGAAAGGATGACATTCCAACCTATATTCTCATCTCACTAAGCCATTCTCAGCTCTTCTCTTCAGGGGCCCTGTTGGCTTCCATGACAGTCACTCCCGAAGCTTCATGAGGACACTGATCTTTGAGAATTCCCCTGCCACAATTCACCTTCTAATGCTCTGAGACATTCCTTTTGCTGACAAGTACAGGAAAGTGGTTGTTCAAATCAACTTCTTCTAAGTCCATGGCAGGGACCACCTCTATATTTGGGTCTGAAGGAAATAGTTCCTATACCTGTTATTGATCATCTGAAAATGTCTTTCTCTTTCCCTTCTATGCCTTTTCTTTTCTTGCATGGGGATAATAAAGGGGGAACATGCTGGCCTTCTTTGTTACGGGGTCTTTGAGTCACTGTTGTGTGGAGCTGGGAGATTTCGAAAAATGTTTTCTTTCTTTTCCAAGTGGTGCCTTGTGATTGTATTGAGAATGAAATAACTTAGGGCATAGTGATGGGAATGGCTCTCTGCGACCTCTCATGAGTCCTGTGCCTGGCAGCAAACTATGTGAGTGGAAAGCCTCAGGTAGGTGAGGATGAGGTGGGCAATATTTTTGTTTTGGCCCCAGCTGGAGTCCCTGTGTATTCCAGATGACCTGGCATGATGCTGAGGAGCACAGAAATTACACTTCTGCCTCCCAAGCAATGATACTGTGCTAAGGGCAGCAGGTTGGAAAGTGAAGAGCATGTGGTGGCAGTGCATGGGGCAGAGACAACAAGGGAGCACAAGCTCCTCAGGCAAAGGGAAAAGACCTCTGTCTGAGGAAGATGGCTCTGGAGGTTTGCTCTTGACCCCTGACTGGGTAGAAGCCCTTGGTACCTATTCTGCTCAGCCTATTCTGTGAGAAGGAAGAGGAAATAATTTAGCGGCAACCTCTACTTCAGTTGGCCCATCTTTCCTCTGTGCAATTAATATTATCTAATTAGTACTTCAGAGACCTGTTTAGGAATAAACAGCAATGCACCCTTGAATCATGAACACCCAGATTCTGAACGTTCACTGGTGTACTGAATGAGATTCACTTTAGCCAATGTGAATGAATCCAACTTACAGATATCATTTATGAATGGAACTTCTTTTTTAAAAAAAAAGTAAAACTATTTTATTTATTTGATTAAGGTCTTGCTATGAAGCTAGGACTTGCTATCATTCTCCTGTCACAGCCCACTTCAGTGTGGAGATTATACCCATGCAGTATCATGCCTGGTTTTTGTGGCTGGAACAACATGCCCAGGGTTCTGTTGCCAGCATGGCATGCAGTACTGGGTAGCAAACTCAGGTCCTTGTGCTTGCAAGGCAGACCCTTACACCACTGAGCCATCTCCCCAGCTTGGAACTCCTTTAAATGTTGGGAATTACTGGGCCATCTCCTTTCTAAATTGAGAACTCAGGTTTCTGTATAAGTCAGGAGAACCAAGCAGAAAGTAAACATTCCTCTAGTAAACTTTAACTACTAACCCTGGAGTCCTGGCTCTGATATCTGCATTAGTCTGCATAAAGGTACAAACTATCCCCAAATTGTGTAAAGATAAATTGCTTTGACAAGTGACATGGGAGGACTTTCCTGTCTTCTCACATGGCCATAGATCCAGAGGCTGCAAGATTTTACAGTACTGTATTAATCTATGCCAAGTAACAGAAGATGTCTTAGACTATCCAAGTATATGGGAACCGAGTCCTAGCAGCTTCTGTGTAGTGGGACCACATTGTGTTTGCACTGGAAGCCAAGTGCTCATTTAAACTTAGATATCTCAAAGTGAAAATGGAAGTGCCCCTTTTCAGGGTCCTTGCCACACTTACTTCAGTAGATGGGGCAGAGGTAGATAACTGGATTCAGCATACTAGGATAAAGCCAGCAGCCCCCCTCCAGCACCACACTCTGATCCCACTCATATCTGCAAGGAAAAATACCATGTAAAAGAGAAAAACCATTTCCCAGAACCTCTTGAAGATCTAAGTTTTTCCTTCAAAGACAGATTCCAGTACTGGCCTGAGTAGAGCTAAATAAGTGGGATTATCTTATGCTTAGGCCTCAGGCTTATCATAATTTGTGTGATATTCCCTATTTGCCACACATTTTCATATAAGTTTACTTTTTATTCGAGTATCTGCCCTTCTGTCCTCTAAAGTTAGAACACATCTTATCCTCAGAATAGGTCCCCCTAAAACAAATACAAGATCATGTTTATATGAATATGCCCACCTACAAAGCTTTGAGGTGTCAGCTCCTATTGGGAATGAGTCTGTCATTAACACTGGGACCATCTTATTTGACTCAAATTAGGCCCAGATCTCTTCTACTTCCTGCATTTTGTCTAATTCTTCAGAAGAAAGCCCTTTTCTTTCTGTTACTTCGAGGGCAACTCACACTTTGAGTATTTTAACATGACCTCTCAAGTTGAACTAAAGATGTAATGCCAGAAGAACGGTGTCCTACTTATAAATTCTGGGGCCGAGTATTACAAGCTGTCCTGGAAATTGACTCATTTCTAAGAGGATACAGTTTTTTGACAACCCAGGACCTGGCTGTGTCCTTTCATGGGCGGGAAGTGACTCCATCCATCCATATAGTCACTACTTAAGTTCTGCCTGGGTAAAAGCAGTTGCAGATTATTCTCTGGCTGTTGTCTTCTGCAGCAATGTGCCCTAGGTCTTCAGCACTTGATATACCAGAGCACAGGGCTCCTCCCTTTATTCCTGGTGCTACACACCCACCTAGGCAAGTCTCCCCTTGCCATTTCACTGCAGGGCAAATCTGGGCAAGACCCACATCTCCAATCCAACCCCCAGTTCTAATTTCAAAGCATGGTAGTGCTGATCTGCTCCTGTACACATGGCTATTTTGTATCATATCCTCCGATCTGGCATCAGATTCCTCCCAGACAGGTAGGTTTTGTTCAGGACCCACTCTCCAAGACATGAACTCTGCTATTTATTACATGCACATTGTCATTAATTGCCTATCAAAATACTCTACCTTGCTTTCAAGGTACTTACACCATCTATTTTGCTATTTGGGTTGATTTCTTGCTGTTTGGTGGGTGTTCTTAGGAAAGATGAAAAACATGATAAATGCTCATGAGCATTTCCATCAAGCCCTGTGTCATCCACTAATAAAATGGGGTTGGGCTGGGGAGATGGCTCATAGGGCTGGGGAGATGGCTCAATGGAATAAGTGCTTCCTTGGCAAGCACAAAGGCCTGAATTCAATCCCTGGTTCCACATTAAAATATATAATAATAAAATAAATACAATAAAATAAAAATGGGGTCTCCTGGCCCCCCTTTTCCACAGCATCTTACTACTACTTTAGGCTCTTCTCCAAAAGTCAAAATGATCATGAAAGAGAAATGCTTGTGCAGCATTAGGACATCTATGCAGTGAGACAGCTGAAGTAGCAGGTGTGTTAACTCTTGGGTAAGAGTTTTCCCATGCATGGAGGATTAATGGCCATATGACCTTTACTACAAACATTGTATATTTTAGTTAAGCACTCACCTTATGTTCAGATCAGCTGTATTTACATTATTTCAGACGATTCTGGAACTCAGAAGAGGAACCTCCAGCCTGAAAAATCCAATTTAGCATTGGTGTCACACTTTGAAGCTTGAAATCTGCAGCGTTCAGCTCACACACTGGAGACTCAGGCAAGGTCACAATGTTGGCCAGTTCAGGCTAAATTCTTTCTGCCAGAATCTTTAGTCTTTTTGCTTTGGTACACTCTACTGATTAGAAGACAACACCTACACTAATGGAGGATAATAGGCTTTACTCAAAATCTAGTGGTTTAAATGGAAATTATATTGTAACCACTCTCAAACGCATTCCAGAGCCGCCGTCTCCCCACCCCCATGTTCTTCAGAAGAACATTTTCCCTGATGTTTTACCAAATACTGGGCAGCATAGCCTTAAATGACATAAATGTAACATTTGACAAAGATAGCAAAGAGTGGGAGGAATCAGAAACTAATATTGTTATTACCTGGGACAAGAAATACAGCAAAAAGAATGAGTACTTTTGGAACAAAATAATGAGTTTATATTTTTATAGAAGGCTTAACATAGTCATTAATCCATAGTGAATGAATTATATTTCAGATTCTGTGTGTAGATTAGGATTTGATATAATGTATTTTAAACTCTGAATCACAAAATTTGTCATTAGAACTAAGGAAAAGTAGAACATGCCTGGGGATAGTTATGCAGATGAACATTTAGTGTACTTGGATGCCCGTGAATTGCAAAATGCAATTTTTTACAGGGTGAGATGAGAAGTCTATTGAAGTGACCAAGGAAAAAGATTGTGATGAATAGAAGAAAAACAACAAAGACGTGTCTCTGACACTATGGCAGAATTTGCACTACGTTCACTCACTTGTGCTCCTCTGTGCTTTACCCCTTTGCCATGTGGACAACTATTTTGTACCATCTTTGCACCCAGCAGGACTATGTGATTGGCTTTAGCACATGGAAGGGAGAGGGCCAGATGGAATTTCTGTCAAACTGAGTTCCAGAGTGATGATATGGAACAACTCCCCAATGCCCCTGCACATCAGATCTACATTGAGCATGTAAAGGCACTGAAAGGATAAACGTTTGTTGCGGTCATCATCAGATATCTTGTGGCTGACTTGTCACCCTTGCAAAACCCACCATTTAAAATATTTATATAAATCTGAGACACTAGTATATTTAGCAAAGGAGAGAATAATCATCACAGGGTGACATAAACAACAGACCTTGTATAGTGCCTTTTCCAGAGAGTCTTAGATGTGGAATATGAAATCATGTATGAATTGTGCGAATAGTTTAAGAATTTTCAGCTACAGCATTCTAATGGGCAATCTGTGTTGTTCTTTGACATAAACTAGGAAGTGTGGTGATTAGATCAATACTATAAAGAGTCGTGTTAAAGTGGAGCTAAGCTTCCCAAGAGCCACTCCCAACAAGTTACTTAACTCACAATATTTTTGAAGTTAAAATTATGTTTTATCTCTGTTCAAATTTTGGTTGTTGATTTTAACCTAGCAGAGGGTTAAAATGTTAAAATGAGAAAATAAACTTTGTTTTCAATAAGGCATGATAATAGAATCCACAAATAAAGTACGCAATATATATTAAATTTTAGGTGGCATAATGTCTGCAAAATCTTTCTGAATATCATGGAGAGGATGTCCAGCTCACAAAATGCGTATGAGTAATCATAAGTTTATAATGTTTGCTAGATAAAGGTTAAGTATTTTATCTAGTGGTGATTATGACCTAGTTCTATCTTGAAGAAATCAAAATGAATTAAACATATAAAAACCACACAAATGTATATTTAGTTATTTACTTTTAAAAATTAATTTTATTAGCAACATTTGTGTTACATAAGGATAACATTTATCATAGGAAATTTTTCCTTTATGTGATATATATTTATTCATTTCCTCCTAGGGGTTCCATTCACTTCAACTCCTCTTGCCCTCCTTGTTAATAAAAGCTTTATTTCCATTTTTTTTCTATCAGTTTTTTCATTTCTACTTTTCTCACTCATTTTTTCCTTTTTCTCTTTACCAATTCAACATTTTCTTCCCATTTCTCAATATCTATGATATATTTTCATTCTTTTTTACAATTTCTTACACGTCCTTTATTCGATTTCTCACACTAGAGAACAATGTGGTATATAATCTTGAGTTTCTGATTTATTGAACATAAGAATATATTCTCTAGGTGCACCCATTTACCTAAAAATGCCTCAACTTTGTCCATCGTTTTATGTTTTTATTTTTTGCAAGAGAATACAAAGTAGTAAAAAAAAATCCCACACAAATATTAGAAATAATGTAGAATTTCACCAAATAAAATGATAGGAATTCAACAATAGTTATATTGCATAATATTGTCTTCAAATTAGTTGCATAGATTACCAGATATGAGCATGCAAAATTGATTAAAAAGGTCTAAGAAATTAAAAAGGAGACAAAAAATGTAAGCATTAACTGCTCCTTTTAGTAGAAATCAGAATCATCCAAGCTACCCTGTATATATACATCAATAGCATTTTCCTTCCTTCTTTCTTTCTTTTGTCCTTTTCCTCATCCTAGTTTTCCTTCTCTTTGAACAGATTCTTTCCCTCTCACAGTATCTATTGTACCTTTTAGATTTTATTTACTCTTTAGGTTCTAATGTTAGGTCTGAGAAGCCCACCCCGTGAAGAAAGACTCCAAGAGACGTCCTCTCATGCAAAAGCAAGGGGATTTTATTTTCCATGGATGCATGGGGCTCACTGAACACGCAGGAATCAAGAGCCCCGAGCTGACTGTGGGCTGGGTTTTAAGCCAGAAGACAAAGGGAGGAGGGGTCTTGTAAGCGCAGTTACAGAAGCGAATGGCATTGGTTAGTTTAGGTTGACCTTTAAAATAATTGGTGGGTTTGAGAATATATGGCTTTTCAGTGAAACTAAGAGGGGCAGGCAAAAGGACAACTATGAGTTAACTCTGTGGTTTTGACTGTTTTTAAGACTGGCTGGGTCACAATGGCCTGTCTTAGGAGAGTGTTCCCAGGGTAGAGATTAAATGTTTTTCTAAGCTAGGCCCCAGCTGAGGTTTGTGTGTCCTCTTTGTTTTGGGAATATAGGTGATTTAAGCTCTATGGCCTTAAGCAGACATAACATCAGGCAGTATCTGCACAAGCTGACATGGTTTGTTGATGTACTAAGGCGGCGCATACAGAACAGGATGACGGCGCAACCTCATGTATGCTTTTAGAAATTATTTGGGCTTTACATTCCCCCCTTTTGGTGTTGGAAATCTCTAATCTTAGAGATTTGAGTTGTTGGTAGTTAAGGCCTCATACTGTTGGCGAATAATGATGAGTTTGACATTGCCTATTTGATCACGAACAAAACCTATAATCCTATTAATCACACAGGGTCCTATGGTCACTGTGAGAAGCAGGAGTAGTAGTGGTCCCGCCAAAGCAGTTAACAAGGTAGTCAACCATGGGGAATGGTTAAACTAAGATTCAAAAATACCTTGTTGAGCTTGGCGTTCTTTAGATTTTTGTTCTAACCTCTCCCTAAGTTTAGTTTTGCAGTCTTTAACAACACCAGAGTGATCTGTATAAAAGCAACATTGTTCTCTTAAAGCAGCATATAATCCTCCTTCTTTAAGGAAAAGTAAATCGAGTCCTCGTCTGTTTTCTAGGACAACTTCGGAGAGGGAAGTTAGGGAGTTTTGAAGAGCCATAACAGATGTTTTTATGGCCTTCAAATCTTCATCCATTGCAGCTTGTAACTGACTCATTTCTTTGATTACTATGTACAATGGCTGTAGTCCCTGTGCCTATACCTGCAGCAGCAGTTATTCCCATAATGATGGCTAAGGTAATAGTGACTGGTTCTCTTTTGTATCTAACCTGGCCTAATAACCTATCTTCTAATTCTATCCCCGAATGATAAAAAAAATCTAGGGGAATATAGACACCAACACACAAAAGTTAGCAGAGTTATTAAAGACCTTAGTAGACACGCAGGGGGTAATCCCAGTGTCACATGCCCATTTCAAACCCATTGGAGGTTGAAGAATTTTGTCTTTATGTTGTATCTGATAGACAATGGCGCATAGAGGTTTTACTCGAAGGGGGGGTCCCAATGTAGGTTCCTTGTCCTGTGACCTCAGATAAGGTGAGTTTATGGTTGGTATCCCAATTACAAGACGCACCAGAAACAAGGGTGGTATAAGATCTATTTATAGCTATTCCTTCATAATATGGTGGTGAAGCAGACAGGCAGAGCCAACAGGACTGGGTAAGCTTAACTTGCATATGATTGAGAATAAAGTAAGCTCCTAATATGAGGTTATATAATCGGTCATCAGAGGCTATGAGGGAGGAGGAAGTGGTAGGAACTGGAGGATGAGGATTATTATTATTATTTTTTTAATCTTTTATGGCCATTGTATATTGTTTTAAACAAATGTCTATTTTTATATCTCATCAGTTTTATTATTACCTGTGGCATATGGATTGTCAGACCTAGGGAAAACATTTAGTACTTTCCAGTCTGTAAGTGAGCCACTGGATGGGTAACTACTGACATATCTGCATAAGAATCTATTGAAAGTTTTACAAGCTTTTTCCTTATATTGGCAGTTAACATGGGTTCCCTCAGGCTGAGAGGGAAGACACATAACCACCTTAGTTTGAAACTTCCTCTGACTCCATCATAAACACTTTCTTTTTCTCCTTCTCTAGAAGCTTTGGACATGTTTTCTTGAAACGTCCCTTTTCTTTGGATCTAGGAAAGCATAACTTTTTCAATCTATAATTCCATTCTGTATCTTTTCTATTATGAAACACTTCAACTGAGAACAACTTATTTCTATAAACCCTTTTTACTTTTGCAGCTTGTGTCAGACATTGGAATCCACTGAACAAGATATGACTTTTAGTTTTAACACCTCAATGTGTTTTTATAGACAAAAATCTGGTGGATTCCAGTTAAAGGAATCTTAATCTAGCATATTTATTATAGATTTTATCTGTATAATTACCTGGGTTTTTGGTATCTATTAGGAACGAACAATTTTTTTTTTCTGAGATATTGGAGCACATATATTTAAAGCATGAACATTTCAGCTAACAGGTATAATTATAAACTTTGAGACCTAGCAATTGTAACTTACTAGCTCTTAGACCCATTTATTTATGGAGTCTGTCAGTTTGTTATTAGTCTCTCTAGCTTTAGGTAAGGCATATCACACCTGTATTAACAATGAGCATGAAATATTTGAGTTACATCAGAAATCAACCAGATCATATTTTTATCATGAAATATATAGAATTTAGTTAGATTAAACCAATGGAATATCTTTTAAGCCTTGTACATGAACAATTTATTATATTTATAAAAACTGGTCAGCATAATTTTGATTTAGCTAGCAACCTGAATATATATATATATATATATATATATATATATATATATATATATATATATGTATGTATATATTATAGTATCTCAATTTTAACTAAAGCAAGATTTTTAAAGTCTGTTTTTATTGAGGTGGATAACTGGAAGGAAGGTCAGGGTTGGAGAAGAACAAAGAGACGTGTGCCAATGTCCAGCAATGGGCTGGTTTTTTCTTTTAGTCATGATTACTTAGGGCTCCTCTATGGAGATGACAGGTAGAGGTAACAGTCTGGTCAGAGGGAGGAAGCAGGCCCAAGGCCCTCCAGTTTTACTGGATCATCTGGGAAGCTGAGTCTGAGCTCTGGGGCCTCCACCTCAGAGTGCAGTCTCACTTCTAGTGGCTGCCTTAGCAGTCAGGACATGGCTTGTGGGCCTCTTAAGGCAGTCCCTCGTATAGTGGCCTGGCTTTTGACAGCAGTAGTAGACGAACATCATCGTAGCTCTTCTTGGAGCCCAGAGAATCAGACTTAGAGTTTGTTTTGAGGCTGCAACAAAGGCAGCCATTTTTGTCTCTTTTGGGTTTTTTTTTTTTTTCCCTGGTTTTCTCCCAGTTTTTAATTACTGGACACTTAAACAGTTTTTACTAAAGTATTAAATGAGTTGTCTGGAGCAAAAGCTATCTTTTATAGCTCCTGATCTGTAAGAGTAATCTGTCCCTTTAATTAGCATCTCAGGAAGTATGTTTTATTAGTTTTATAAGATAACTATAAGGCTTGGTT
>PVKA01046034.1:0-15179 GCA_004027165.1 Ctenomys sociabilis | reverse complement strand
AGCATTGGCCGTGACTCATCCACATGGATGACACAGACAAAGGAACTACAGAATAATGTACAGGACTACAAGATAAACCCTGAGAAGACTTCAATGACCACATAGGATATATAAAGTTCTTGTGTTGGTATGTAAGTTTTGATCTACCTAGGTCTTAACCATCCAGCAGAAAAGTATAAAAGTATAAAAATGAAGTATATATCGTGAGCCCATAATATTAAGCTGAGCTGTAAATGGATATGGTTGACAATTTCTTTGAATAACTCACTATGGTTGCAGAATGCTGGACTGTGTTGGATTGTGGTGTCAAGTTCAAGCACCTAAGTTAGTTGAATGTCAATGGAGTGCCCACTTTTGACAGGTGTAGACAAAGGAAGGCTTGTAGAAAGAAAAAATCATCATGTGTGTGTATAGACAGTACAGTTGGGATAGATAACGCTGTGCTTCTACATAATTCTATGAGAGGCAAGATCTGCACTAATGGTGGTTGGACAGGATATTATGTCGGCTTTTAGTGCTATGGTCATCTACTAGGTAAATAATTATTGAATTTTTGATATAATTCAGCTGTAAAAAAAGATAAGTAAGCAACTACACTCTTAATTCACTGATGAGATATCTGCTGAAATAATATCTGTAAATATAATATCATGTATGCACCTTGTACAATACCAAAACGTTAGGAAAACAGTTCGCAATGTATTAATTCATCAACTCTGTATGGCTAAGGTGTCTTGAAACTGTCTGATTGACATTTGTATTTTAATAAAATAAAAATAAATGGAAAAAAAAGGAATTAATAACTAACAAACGAAGTGACAGAATTCCACAATGACAACTATGCTATTCTGGAAAAGGGGATTGAATAAGACATTAGCAAACTGAAAGAGCCCATGCTCCTGGTTGGGCAGAACTGAAGCAGTCTAAATGGTCATACTTACAAAATTGATAGGCAGACTTAAACAGTCTCAATCAAAATTCCAACAGCATTGTTTGCAGCATTGGAGAAACAACTCTAAAATTTTTATGGAACTCAAAGGCACTGAGAACAAATGAAGTAATTCTGGGTAAAAGCGAAGCAGGAGACATCACCATCCTATACCTGAAATTATAATACAAAGCTACTGTGAATTTTTAAAAAATCATATTACTGGCACAAAAGAAGCATAATTGTCAGTGAAACAGAGTAAGGTTGTAGGAAGAAATACTTTTACTATCTGATCTTTGATAAAGGGGCCAAACATGCACAATGGAGGAAAGATAATTTCTTTAATAAATGGTGTTGGGAATACTGGATTTCCACATACAGATGATTGAATATAGGCTCACATTTTCACTATCTAGTAGATCAAAATAGAAATGGATCAAAGAACTGAATGTAAACGAGAAACACTTAACCTACTGTAAGACAAAATGGCCAAAACTCTTTTGTTTTTGCTTATTCTCAGAATTATTTACTGTGCTACTGTGTGTGCAGGGCATCACTATGCAGCTCCAACTCATAGTGATCCTCCTGAGTTTTGTCTTCCCAGTGCTGGGATTACAGGCATGCACCACCACACCTAGACTCCATTTCCAGCTCAGCACTGCCAAGGGTGGGGCCAGTGTGGCATGAGGTACCAGGGATGAACCTTGGACTCTGCTCTTATCTAAGCGAGCTTTTAGTCCACTGAGCTATCTCTCCAGCCCTAAAATAGGTAAAATCTTTGACATCATAGGAGTTTCTGAATAGAAGCCCAGTAGCACAGTAAATAGTTCTGAGAATAAGCAAATGCAATCATATAAAGCCTAAAAGCCTCTGCACAATAAAAAAATACAACCAACAGAATGAAAAGACAACTCACACAGTGTGAAAAAAGTTGGCTATGATTTAGACAGAAGACTAATATCTAGAATATATAAAGAATTAAATAAATCAGACTTCACAAAGCCAAAGAAAAAGTACAGTGGCCAACAAATACATGATGAAATGCTCCACATTGCTGGCACTTTGAGTAATGCAGATTAAAACAACACTGAATTTTCATCTTAACCAAGAAAGAATGTCTATCAGTAGGAAATAAAATAGTAAGTGTTGGAGAGGCTGCAGGGAATGAAGGATCTCTTCTATGTAGGGATCTGTTAGTGTCAGTTGGATTGATTCTACCTTGGGGAGAAATGGCAGCAGGAATGAGAAGAGATAGACAAGAAGACAAAAGCTGGGCTAGGTGGTGGCTGGTCTGCCTGGCAGGCAAGATGAACCCAACCCTGCAGCAAAACCAACTTGTATTTATACTTTTGCAAAGTTAATAACACATGGCACAAAGTTGTCTAGCATCTAACAGCTGACTTTAACCATGCAGGATCTTTATCTCAGGATTGAGGTAGCTTGTTTACTTTTGGCACTGAGGCCCAGTCTTACCTATAGACATCTGATCAATTTCCTAACTTCCATGGCTCCCAACACTATTGCATTGCTGGTGGGAATGTAATTTAGTAAAACTAGCATAGCAATCAGTGTGGACATTCCTCAAAAAAACTGAAAATAGAAATTTTGCTGGATTCAACATTTCCCTGTTAGGTATCCAAAAGAGCTAAAGACATAACAATGTATCTGTATCCATATTTATAGCAAAACATTTTTTCTTCCTATTTTTTTGTATTTTAGCAAAGGTTCACAGTCTCACTACTAGTTGGGAGTTGCAGAGATCACCTGTTTACAGCTTCCCAAGAGGTAGAATTATAGGCACTTGCCACCATGCCCAGTTTCAATTGCCACCTCAGTGCACTCTGGGGGGCAGGACCTGCATGGCAGGCTCTGGGATTGTCATGTCACCAGTAGACAAATAGATAAATAAAAATGTGGAAGCGTGGTATTTACATACAATAGAGCACTACTCTGTCATAAAAAAGATAAAGGTGAGTCATTTGAAAGAAAAGGAATGCTCTGAACCCCTCATGTTAAGTGAAACCATGATATCAAGTGAAACACCAGACACACAAGCATATCATTACTTATATTCTCCTACACAAAAAACTCAAAGTACAAGTGGATCACAAAATAAAAGATACATAATAGGGAGTAAAAAACTGAATCTTTTTTTTAAAAGGGAAAGGGATCAAGAGGTGGAGGTAGCAGGAAGAGGAAGAAGATTTAGGGATTAAATATGAATTGGGATATGTCATGTCCATGTACCAAGTCACACAAGTAATGGAAACTTACATACTACAAATATGTATCCTGCAAAAACATAAGCAAGCAGATGAAGAGATCTAGGGTATACAGGAAAGGGAAAGGCAAAAGATACATGCACCAACTTTCCACAAAAATACAATGTGTGCATGTATGAAAATATTAAATAAAATAAAACTTGAAAAATGACATTATAAGACAATCTCATTTTATACTTTATTGTGCCTTTACTGTGCTCTAAGAGTTGTCAGTACTATTTTTTCTTTTTCTGTCTTTTATTCTTCCCTCTCTCCATCTGTCTTTCCCTCCTTCCCCACCTCCCTTCTTTCTTTGTTTCTCCTTCAGTAGTGAGGGTTGAACCAATTCCAATGTAATTCAACCTTCACTACCACCCAGACTTTTTTATTTGAGGCAGGGTTTCACTAAATCACCAAATTGCCCAGTGTTATGGTTTGTGTCTAGTTGTTCCCCCAAAGCCTCATGCAGTCATGGGGAAGACTTCTAGAGTTTGTGACTAACTCATGATCAAATGCTGGGACTATGGGTACAAATGCTACACCTGTCTTGGAGCAGATAGCCTGAGTGCAATTTCAGGAAGGGAGAGAGGTTTGCTGCTGAAGCTGCTGCTCATCCCTTTTTGCTCTTTGCTGTTGTTTTCTGCTGCCATGAACTGCTGCCCTCTGCCATGAACCACTCTGCCTTGGAGCCAGCTGAATATGGACTGAAACCTCCACAAACTGTGAACTAAATAAACCTTTCCTTTATTAATTTTGGGCATCATATATTTTGTCCCAACAACCAACACACCCAAGATGGTCAAGAACTTAATCTGCTTGTTTTGGTCTTTCAACATGCTAAGATTACAATGCGTACCACCATGCCTGGCTACTACCTTTTCCAAAGAAAAAAAATTAAGAAAAATTAAAGACAAAAATTGATATTTGCATTTCACATAGAAAATGATACATCTTAGTTAATCTTTCATCACATTAGATCATAGTTCCATATATTCTCTTGGGTTTGTTCTTGTGTGAGCATCAGTGAATACTGCCTACAAGAAGCTTGTTATTAGTGCTGTCCTTGTCCTTATAAGATATGTTATGATATGGTCATATTGTATCTGATTAATTTTCTGTAATCACAATTTCTGAGTTAACTAGAAGCTGAACAAAGGTTTAAATTATAAAAAGGTATATACTTCAAATATAGGAAGAATCTGTTTAAATTGTAGAAGAATAGGGTGGTCCTATAATGATCCCAATGATACTTTTTATAATTGCAGTCATTATTGCAATAATCAGTATAGTTCTTTTTGTTATTCTATTTTATGACTACTATACTGAAGACACAGAAGGGATAGAGCTTTAAGACATTATTTATGTTCCAGAGTAAGAATGGGAAATGGATAGATCATAGACTGCTGTGAAGAATGTGTATGTTGATATATTGTAAGTATCCTGACAAGGAAAACAAGAAGTTGTTCATTTTGAGTCACATATAGGTGACTACAGGCTATGAGCATAGATTTAAGGTAATCTGATTAATGAACAGCAATTGAACAAAAAAAAGTAATAAATAAATGCATTCAATGACTATATTTGTGTGAACATTAAGTAGGCAAACTATGCAGATCAAAGATATATTTTCTATATTTTTCTTATGCTGTTTCATAGCTTTCTTAGATTCATGATCGGTAGAAGCTAGAGATCATCTAGGCTTAGAAATGCATTATACAAACTTTACCTTAGTCAGTCATGAGAACTTACATCAGATACATAAGTTAAAATGACCAACATAGCCCAATATAATTTTGGTTGTATTGCATTCCATTGTTCACAGTCTCAACATTCTGGGGAGCTGAAATTGAAGCACTAGAGGATCTTTAATATAATTGCTTCTAGGGCTGGCCAAATAGCTCAGTAGATTAAAGAATCTGCAAGCAGGCTCAGGGGCTGGGGTTTGATCCCTGGGTCTTTTCGCTGGTCCCGCCTCCAGGGCATTCTGAGATGGCAATTGAGACTGGGCATGGTGGTGTGCACCTGTAATCCCAGCTCTTGGGAGGCTGTAAACAGGCTGATTACTATGAGTCTGATCCAGTAGTGGGACCCTGAACACCCTGTAGACCCTTCCCTAAAATACTATATATATATACTTCTTTAGAGAACTTCAATTTACAGTGGTGTTATAAAGTACATGCAAAATAAACCCATTATGGTTAAGGTGCTGGTTTTGACTCACCATCTAATGTAATGGGACTTAAACATGCACATAATTTATTCATGCTCCAAACTTACAGCACAATAATTTACATGTAGATTAAAATAATATAAAATTCATTATAGTTCATTTATTCAAGTTCATTGAGTTTCTGTTTCCCATACCAAATAGTAATTGTATTTTCACTGTTTTAATTCTAACAAGAGAAAAATTAGTTTAGACACAAAAGACCAAGCCAAATAATTTTATATTGCTTTTCATCTCTTAATAATGTCAGTAATACCAATCTCCAGACACATGTTGCTCAGCCATGAGCATGTCAGGCATGTCAGAAGTTTCAGCTAATAGTTTTAGAAGTCTCAGTGCACTGTCAGTTGACTGCTGGATTTGGGCCCATACTGAAGTAGAACATCATGGTGAGGGAACACTTAGACACTTCATGGGACCAGGAAGCACAGAAGGGGACAGAGGCCAGGGCCACAGTGTCCTCTTCAGGGACCTGTATGCAAAGACCCCATC
This sequence comes from Ctenomys sociabilis, assembly GCA_004027165.1. Taxonomy (NCBI): domain Eukaryota; kingdom Metazoa; phylum Chordata; class Mammalia; order Rodentia; family Ctenomyidae; genus Ctenomys; species Ctenomys sociabilis. The sequence continues at coordinate 9,271 of PVKA01046034.1, read as the reverse complement.
CATTAGCTACACTTCCTGACTTTCCAACATCTCCTAGTTGTCCCATGGGCTGGGACCAAAGCTTTAACATGTAGCCCTTTGGGGTATGTTTCAGATCCACACTACAGCATTTTCTCATATTTATGTTGGTTTCTTTCTTAACACAAAATTGAAGAGTTTATCTATTTTGTATTTGAGTCCTGGACAGTAGTATTTTCTGCATGTAGCATATCTTACTTTTCTGTCATTTTGTCCTTTTAATGATATTCTCAATATTAAACTGCTCAGAAGTTTAATGTTTCTTTTACAGCTTTTACTTTCTTAGTGTGTCAGAAAGATTTCTCCCTGTTTAACTTGCAAATCACATACTTTTCTGGACAGATTTGAATTTCTAATATTTTTGGAACTGATATTTTTGTTACTGGTGTTTAATTCAAACTCTGTGTTATGCTACCTGGTGTTTAACTTCAATTTTTTTTTTTTGTTTATCCAATAGTGCTCTCTGAATGAAAAAAATTGTGCACTCTTTCAAATAATTAAACTTTGAATTAATTATCTCTACATATAAGCACTATGTTTTATGCTCTTTATTCTATTCTTTTACCTGTATTATTTATGCCAATAGCACATTTAGTTGTGGTAAAAATAATAATTAGAAATTTTAAATTTAATTAACTTGAAGAGTCATAAAATAAATATTAAAAAGTTATTAGTACCCAGTTGCTTAGAAAAGACTGTTAATATTTATAAACATGTAAGCACAAATATTAGTAAAATTGGCTCTTGTGGCCACTGTTGCCAGCAAATATTTAAGAAAATTATATCTCCAAAGCTCTAGTATTAATTTTATAATATGAATAAATGTTTTGTTAAATCAAACGAAGAGAAACTATAGATGCAGTATGATTATAAATTGCTAAAAGTATATTATGGTTTTTGTAGAAAGGTTAGAAAGAAGAGAGTTAAAATGCTAAAACTGGGGCCAGGGAGATGGCTTCAGTGGAGTAAGAGTTCCCTGGTACATGCAAGGGCCTGAGTTCAATCCCCACTTCTACCAAAATAAATAAATAAATAAAGTTAAAATTGGCAAGGTTAAGGTTAAAGAAGCATGACTCTACATTTTTGAAATTTTAGCAAATGTGTTTTAAATTTTCACATTATTTCTATATTAAATATTCCAGATCATAAAACAGTGAGAGACAGAATGGAAAAGAAAACAAGGAGTGTGAAAATCCCTAATTACTCGGTTTACTCCATCCTGCCTCTGAGTGTGCAGATTGGGCACTGGGGAGGTTTCTCTCAAAGGAAACCAGGTCCACTGATACTTGTCAGTTTGAAAGCAATAAAAATTGAGAATTTCAGGACAAAATAAATAGCAGGGCTGAGTGTAGGATCCGTGCCTTGGACTCAGGTGGAGAAGGTACAAAACTGTGGTTCTATGCTGTTGCATCTTACACAAGACACAGTTTTGGCTTTAGGAACACATTTTTCTTGCCTAAAACCTTTACAAAAAAAACTTTCTCCCAAAATTGCTAGATTTAATTTCCATCTGCTTGCTGTGTCGAAAGCTCTGTCTGCCTCTGTGACTTCGCATTCTGCTTGTGTGATAGCTTTCTTCTCCTCCTGTCTGTTCCTGATGGCTTCACCTGCTCAAGCAAAGGAAGGAGGAAACCACGGAAATGAGAATTCTTCCATATGGCCATGAACAGCCTCTATTAGTAGCCAGCCCAGAGACAGCAGTGCTAGGGATAAACGGGTGTGTGTGTGAGTGTGTGTGTGTGAGTGTGTGAGTGTGTGTGTGTGTGTGCACGTACATGCATGTGTGTAGCATGATTTGAGAGGGAAAGCGAGCTATATGGAAGGAGACAGATTCTTTCTTCAAGATTCTTCCTTTTCAGTTAATGTATAAATTTGAAATAATCTCCACTTAGTATATATTCATGCACAGGAACACTTTGTTTAACAGAAGTATAAATTTCCATTCTCTCATCAAAGAGTCAGGCCAGGGAGATGGCTCAGTGCAATAAGTGCTTCCCTGGCAAGCACAAGGGTCTGAGTTCAATCCCCAGTTCCACCAAAAAAAAAAAAAAAAAAAAAAAAGAAAAGAAAAAAAAAGAGATATAGCAGAAATCTGGGGTCGTGGTAATGATCAATTCAAAATGTTTCTGAAAAGTTAGTAATATTCATTTTAGAATTTAAAATTAGTGGAAAATGTTTGTTTACTGTCTTTAGAGGAGACTACTTCCCTCTTCTACTTGCCCAAAATTTGATCCTAGAGTTTTTACTTGAAATTATCTGTAGTAGAAACTCACTCTGTTCCCGAATGACTGTGACAAAGTGCACGCTGGTCTTTGATTGCTTTTCATTATCTGATGGCCAGTCCTGTCTGGGAAAATAGGTGTTTATCAAGGTAGAGTAATTTTCTTCTTTGTGGCCAGCTCAGCCTGCCTTGGGGGCGGGGCTGGCATGGCAGCTGGTGCCGGGGATGAACCCTGGTCCCTGCTGTTTGTCTAAGCTTCCCTAAGCAGGCGCTTTAGTTCGCTGAGCTGTCTCACGGGCCCTGAGGTAGAGTACTGAGCAAATAGTAAGGATGACTTTGGAAGGTTGTCTGTGGTATTTATAGTCAGACTTTTCCTGGGGCAAATGTGTGCCAAGCACTTGTCACTTTGCTGTGTGAATTTGTTCATGGATAGAAACAGAAATACTGAGACTGAAGAGCAACCTATCTAATAATCTTTAATTGTGCCGGCATAATTACAGAATGAACTATTTATATTCTGAAGAAAATAACATTTTCCTGACCTATGTGTCTTACTATGCCTTTTAAAATCATGTGGACTTCATAAATCAATCTGAAATAAATTTAGAAATGTCCTTTTTTAAAAGTCCATTTCAATTGTATTTTCATGTTTGAAGTTTTTGTGTAACTACACTGTAATCCGTCCCCAAGTGACTTCATTATATACTTAATACTAAGTGCCAATCACTGAGTACAGAATTTTATCTTCATAGCTTGTCATAACTCTCACAAAGACCATATAAATGAACTATATTCATTTTTTATGTCAGTTATTTAATTAGGTTCTTAGTAAGAAATTTACAACACCAGTTTATAAGGATAAATTCCATTTGGCAGAGCAAAAACAGATTGCAGGTGGCCCCAGAGCTGAGGAACAGCTTTGATTTTTGCTAAAATATGAGTCTACCACTTTCTGATCCACCTTGCACTGATCTAAGATCTGGTATCTCTCTTTCCCTAATCACATTATTGTGTTTCCTTATGTAGCACATGAAGAAACAGGGTGCAAAATGATATGTTTCTTGATTTGTTTCAAAGCTGGATTCCTTACAGGCTCCTTTCCTTCAGTCCTTCTTTGGTACCATAGCACTGGTTAAAAGAAAAGTCACTTTCTCAGGAAGACATGCTCACTCCCTTGGTCTTACTTCATGAATGTTTGCTGTGCTTTTCAGGAACATTGGACGCATGAAGACTGGGAACTCCACCCCTGTGACAGAATTTGTTCTGCTGGGAATTTCAAATACAGAAGGGCTGGAAGCCATGATGTTTCTTCTATTCCTGATCTTCTATGTTTTCACTCTGCTGGGCAATCTCACCATCTTCCTCACCATTCTGGCTTCCTCCAACCTGCACACCCCCATGTATTTCTTCCTGGCAAACCTGTCTGTGTTTGACATATTTTTCCCCTCTGTGAATTGCCCCAAGATGATGGTCTTGCTAGTGGGTCAAGGCCGCACCATCTCTTACCAGGGCTGTGCCTCTCAGGTCTTCTTCTACCACTTGCTGGGCTGCACGGAGTGTTTCCTGTACACTGTGATGGCCTACGACCGCTTTGTGGCCATTTGTCACCCTATGCAATACACAGCCATTATGAGCCACAGGGTGTGCACTGGCTTGACAGTGGGCACGTGGCTGGGAGGCTGTCTACATGCCTCTGTCCTCATGTCCTTCATCTTCAGATTGCCCTACTGTGGCCCCAATGAGGTGGACAGCTTTTTCTGTGATATCCCAGTGGTGCTTCCCCTGGCCTGTGCAGACACCTCAGTGGCACAGATGGTGAGTTTCACCAACGTGGGTGTTGTTGCGCTCTTGTGTTTTATTCTCATCCTCACTTCATACATGCGCATTATTTTCTCCATACTGAAAATCCGCTCCTTAGAAGGCAGGCGCAGAGCCTTCTCCACCTGCAGTGCCCACCTGACCTCCATCCTCTTTTACTATGGGCCTGTGATTCTCGTCTATCTGAGGCCAGCTTCCAGCCCTTGGATGGATGCAGTAATTCAGGTATTAAATAACGTCATCACTCCTTGCCTGAATCCTTTGATTTATTCCTTAAGAAACAAAGATGTGAAATTGGCCCTGAGAAAAGTATTAGTTCAAATTACCCAGCCTTCTGTGCTATAAGGAATAGGAACAGTTCCTCTCTTAAGTTGTTAGGAGCATTGTTTCATACCAATTTCTTCAAGGCTGTGATTGTCAAATCAAATGCTCAGTTAGATAAAGTTAATATCTCTCATTTTGGGGGAATTGTCATAGTTGTGCTATAGAGAATTTTTGGCTTATAAGATAGATTTACATTTTCAAGAAGATGTTTCATATTAATCCAGTATGCCCCAAATTTTGTAGTTTTCTCTCTTTCTTTTTTTCTTGTGGTACTGGGTATTGAACTCAGGACCTTTTGCTTATCAGCAAGGCACTTATGCTGCTGAGCTATCTCTCTGGCCCTCAAATTTTGTAGTTTTCTAAAGCAACATGCATCATCCACTGAACACAGTGAATACTTTCTGCACTTCTCTTTACATAATCTGTATGATAATGTTTCAATTTACACTATGGTAATTAGCTTTACTGTATGATAATGCATGAAATTTGGAAGAAGAGTAGTTCTGTAAATATATATTTAAGCTATTTACTGAAATAAAAATAACATAGGTGCAAACCATGACGTATTCATCTTGGTGACAGCTGATTCAAGACGCCATGAAGAAGGACACCAACATCTTATGACATCTTATGCTTTTAGGGTGAAGGTATAAAGAGTGTGATTAATTACATGACATATTTGTCAAAAATTGCGAATGCTACAGTGGATCTGAAATAGCCCTGTAATAAACTGATCGGTCAGTCCGTGGAAGCACATGGGACTGCTTCCAGTCCTGGTCAGACTGTTCGGAGTTGAAAATTCAATACCAAGAGGAGAATATTTGGTAGGAGTAAAATGTTTCATTTAAGGGCTGATGGCTGAGGTGATGAATGGGGCTATCACTCCTCCCCCACAAAAAAATGAAAGTCATCTTTGAGATCTCATGTTTGTGGAAGTGGATTTTGTGCAGCAAAATCTAACCAATGACCAGGAAGGTTATATGTTCAGTGGGCTCTTTGTCATCCAGGGCCGACTTTTGCTTCTTTTGATAGAATATTCTCGAGATGATAAGCAACTCATATTCTTGTAGTCCCTCAGTTTGTTCGTTTGATTTATTTATTTTTTGCAGTATTAGGGATTGAATTCAGGACACTGTGCTTGCTAGGCAAGTGCTTATTCTACTGAGCCCTAAGTTTGTTTTAAGTAAACATTTAGTTCCCTGAAAGTTAAACATTAGTTCTATATTAAAAAAAAAAAACTGTAATAAATCCTTCGCCCATACTTGGATGCTTTTTGAAAATAGTCTTATATCCTAGGCTCTGAAAAAATAAGGAAAAGTCACTGATAAGAGGTCTTGCGAGCAGTGCTTATCAAGTTGCTTTTTCTGCAATAGTTTACGCCAGTAGGTAGTTTCTCAGGCATTGCAATGTGGATCAAAGCAAAAATAAATATTTTAAGGTACAATTTGCACAGTGGAGTTTATCTAAAATAAGATAATGTAAGACATAATGGCCCTGCCATGATTCTAGTCACAGTATGGATTTACACACTGGTACAAAAGCTAGTGATTCCATCCAGAAGCTGCTGTTCACTGCAGCACACTACATCAGCACAAACCAAAGTGGGCTTACAATAGCTCAGTCAAGATCTCTCTTGTGAATGTGCCTAGGGGCTGGTTTAACCAGGACTCTCAAAACAAGTACTAGTCTATTTTGGTTTTCTATCTTGACCATACTCAGTTTGTAATTTCTTTCTAATTAACTTATTTTTTTAATTTTTTTTCAGTACAGGGTCCACAGGGTCTCACTACACAGATTGTACTTGTAGTGATCTTTCCTATTTTCAGCCTCCTGAGTGCTGGTATTATAGGCACGCACCACTATGACCAGTCTCAGCCGCAGGTTCAGTGTGCCCCGGGAGGTGGGGTCGGCACAGCATGTGTTGCTGAGGATCAAACTTGAGTCCCTGCACCTTTCTAAGCAGATGCTTTAATCTGCTGAGCTATCTGGCCAGCCCTTGTAATTTCTTTTAATTTAAACTTACTATCCTCATAGCAAATAATTTGTTTTGGATTTGATTTGCTTTGGCAATCTTAAAAGTCTGGTTTTGGAATTTATTCATTATGTATCATCAGTGAAACTGCCCATTAATCTATTAGTAGAAAAATGTAAACATGGATTTTATAAATATTAAGACAAAAGACTTTTGTAGATACTATTTCTTTATAATGTAATATGTCTCTAACTAAGTATAAAATATAGTGGTATTTATATTTGTTTTTGGAATATTTTCACATTTAATGAAATTAATTTCATGGATAGACCCATCTAACTGAACTTATTCACTTAAACACCTAGAATAAAGACTGACATTGCAAATCTGTTTATTATATGACAGTGTTAAGATGCTTTATGTGTAATGGCTGAGTTAATTCACAGAACCCTACAAGGTAGATTCTATAATACGTTCTTTTTACTAACAAAGAGAAGCTGGAAATATTTACATCCAAGATATAACCTGTAATTGAACCCTTGGCCTTTCCTGTAGCATCCTTCTTTATAAGAATAGTTGTAGTATCATAAATCCTGTATGGCAGTAGCTGTCTTTATATCTTCCTTTATATGTGTTGTTCATTGCTATGACTGATTTTCATACATTAACTAATTAAGTCTAAACTGCATCTCTGTTAGCTAGATATGGTTACTGTCCTCAATTACACATGAGAGAGCTGAGGCACAGGGTGGTTGGATGACCGCTCATAACCAGTAATAATGGCATTGGGTATAAGTAGGACAGTAGCTCATGTAATAGTTATAGAAATGAGTATGGATTCTATGCATTCATCATTTACCTGACTCACCTAAAATACTATCACTATGCGACTTTTTGGTACCTCTCCCAGCACTGCTGTGACTCTGTCCCCCTGGGAGTCAGTCTCCCGATGCAGGATGTGCTGGCAGGGTGGCCCAGGGCAGGGCTGTTGGCAGGAGGCCTCAGTTCCTCACTCACTGCAGAGACCTTTCTTCCAGCCACCTGCATGTTCTCACACCACAAAAGCTGCTGACCTCATCCTGAGTGATGCACTGGGGAGCTTAAATAGGGTTTGGCAGAGACTTCCACTACAAAATCTGCATGGACCATTACTCCTGCTTTTTTTAAATTGCAATTAGAAGAAGTCACATAGGTCCAGCCTATACTCAGTAGGAGAAAATTTATGCTTTATCTTTTGAAGGGAATATCATTCAGTTTGTCAAGATGATTCTAACGGTTACAGACACAGTTCTATTTTATTTAAAATTACTCTAATTAGAACACTTTTTTCTGTTTTGGATTGTTTTAAATTCTAAAGACATAATCACAACCACTTGTATTTTCCCATGGTTTCTTTTCAAATGCTTGCTACATTTCTCACTACTTTTGTAAGCATCACACATTTTAGATATTTGGCTTTTGCCTTTTCCTAATACATTCTCTGAATTTCTCACACTGTTACAATCTCTTTCTTTTATTGTCTTATAGTTTTTAATTGCTTAATATCCTTGCTACATAATTATGGAATAGAAATTGCGACACTTCTCATATCATCTTGGAGTTTTGCATAATTCATAATTTATTCATCATTTTAAATACTGATTGTTCTAGAATATAGTTATCAGAAAGCCAGCCGTGGGGGAGACATTAATTATTTATTGACAGTTTACTATTTATAGGACACAGAGCTAGCCAAATAGGTTATAGTAGTGAAAAAGACAGAGATGATCTTTGAAGTTACAGGGTAAGACCTATCGGAGAATACAGACACTGAAAAGATGCTCAATATATAGTAATGACAAGCTTGGAACAAAATATGGAATGGAACTGTAAATACAAATTTAATTAAAATACCAGACATGGAAAAAGAGACCCTACGAATGTGCAAACAAGGAGACCCTGCCATTCTAGCACAATGAGGCACAGATCTTACTCGAGTTCAGCTCCTATAATTCCAAATTCTGTTGCCTGAGAACTCTTATTGTTCATGAGTACTACAGGGAATGAATTGAAATGAAATAGAGTACCTAAAAAAAGAACACTGACTAAAATGAGCACAGGACACATTAAAATGGTTAAGACATCATAGTGATCCACTAGTGAATATTTTTGTTTCATAGGAAAGTAGAGCTTGCTATTTATATTAACTTCACCGTTAATGTACTGAGTACACTGAACTCAGGCTCCTGCGCTTTCCAGGGAAGCACTTATTCCACTGAGCCATCTCCCTGGCCCCTGAATACATTATTTTAAAAAGTAAAACAACAAATAATCTTAATGATATTCTACCTTTCCAAAATTTAAATTTGGCACAAATCATTAATAATATCTCGTCCCTATGCCCTTTTTGCACTTTAACTACTTTCCCTAGTCTTTTCTCAACTTTCAAAATCCTGTGACTCAGGGCCAGCCAAATAGCTCAGTGGATTAAAGTGCCTGCAGGCAGGTGCAGGGGTTAGGGGTTCAATCCTTGGGTCTGCTGTGCCAGCCCCACCCCTGGGGCACGCTGAGCTGACAATTGACACTGGGTCCAGTGGTGCGCATCTGTAATCCCAGCTCTTGGGAGGATGTAATCAGACATATCACTATGAATCTGATCTAGTAGTGAGACCCTGAGCACCTTTTATACCCTTCCCTAAAATACAGAAAAAAAATCCTTTGACTCAACCAGTGTTAGAGCTGGAAGCAACTGTCTCTGATTAAGAATTGAGGGCTGAGCCGGGCATGGTGGCATATGCCTGTAATCCCAGCACTCGGGAGGCTGAGGCAGGAGGATTGTTGTGAGTTCGAGACCAGCCTGAGCTACAAAGTGAGCTTAAGGCCAGCCTGAACTGCATAGTGAGACCCTGTCTCAAAAAGACAAAAAAAAAAAAAAAAAA
>PVKA01046033.1:0-15180 GCA_004027165.1 Ctenomys sociabilis | reverse complement strand
ATCTCCTGGAAGAGAAAGTAGGAGGAACTCTTGAAGACATAGGGGTAGGTAAAGAGTTCATGAACAAACATATATTCGCACGGGAAGCTCTTGAAAGAATCAACAAATGGGATCAACTTTTCCTAAAGAGCTTCTGCATGTCAAAAGAAATTGTCAACAGAGTGAAAAGACAACCCACAACCTTTGAAAAAATCCTAACTAATAAGCAATCAGACAGAGGTCTACTGTCTAGAATTTATAAAGAACTAAGATATAACAGGGCCCTCAAATTTACATGATGCATTCATCGTGGGGAACTGGTACGTGTACATAGCACATCTTAATCCTTTTTACTTTTCCTTCCCTTCCTCCCTTTTCCTCCTTTTTTTTTTTTGGCAGAACTGGGGATTGAACTCAGGCCCTTGCACTTTCTAGGGAAGTGCTTATTCCATGAGCCATCTCCACACTCCTCTTTTCCTCCTCTCATAGATCCCCCTAACATCTGCAAAAGGTCTACTTCCCTGTTTCCTATCATCAATTTTTTCTTGCTTAGTTATTTATCCTTTAGGTTTTTAATACAACTGTCTGCTGTTTAACCTTCTGTGTCTGACTTATTTTACTTAACATTATGGTCTCAGGGTGCACCCATTTTCCTGATTAACTCAAACTTAATCCTTTTCATGGCTAAGCAGTACCATGGTGTGTCTATATACAACATTTCCTTTATTTATCTGTTGATGGACATGTAAACCATTGCCCAGATTTAGCTATTGTTGAGTTGTGCTGCTATAAGTATACATATGCATGTATCATTGTAATATGGCATATTTGGTTCTTTTGGGAAGATACCGGAAGGGGCATATCTGGATCAAATTAAATTTCTAGTTTCGGTTCTTTGATGAATTTCCACATTGATGTCCATAGTGGTTGTACTAGTTTACATTCCCACCAATAATGTGAAAGTGAAGCCCTGAGTTTTAACAATTGAACATTTTGCATTCTATCCCTACTAGTACTTGGATCCCCCCTTTCCTCATATGCTGATTGTGATGAGCACATTCAATTAATCCTTCATTCCTGCCACTGTGACCAACCTATTGCTGCTCATCCTCTGTTTATTTGGTGATACCTTTGTCAACATATTACCTATGTTCATTTTCTGCTAAAAAAGGACTGACTACCACTTGATAACCTTTTCATGTTTTCTGTTCCAAAATCCCAAGGCTGCAAATGTTCTTTACTACTGAGATAATTTTTTGTGCCAGCTTTTATAGTGGCCTATAGATTTTCAGGCATTGGGCTGTTGTCTGTAGCCAGTGAAAGGCAGACTAATATGGTAGATAGCATGGCTACCTTGGCAGTAGGGGTTATATATAAGGTCATTGGACAAGAGGCCTGGCATCTGGCAGGTAGCAATGTATATTTATGTGTAGACTGGGAGGGTTGAATTTTTGATGGAACTCAGTATATTGGTTATTTTCATAATACTAATACTATGTGATGTAATATTAGATAAGCTAGTGATAATTATTAAGTTATTGGCTGAATTAAACTGAACACTTAGTGTTCAGTAAATAATGCCTTCCTAGAACTCTAGCAGCTCTCTCCCACACCAGCTGAACCAGTCTATTTCTGGGACTCCTGAGACCTGGCTACCCAGCAAGTTAAGGCTAATCCTTGCCATCACAAAGGGCTCTGGGCTTGTGCTCCAGGGCTTGGGTTGGCCTCCATTCTGATTCACTGATTCTGGGACATATTGATTGTTAAATATTTTGAATGCCACACTCATGACTTAAGTAGAAAAAAGATCCAAAACTTACCTTACAGGAGGCATATGTAAGTGTACTGGTATTAATGTAGTTAGTTGTAACTTATGTTGGCTAATTTGTTATAAATGAATTTTAACATGTCTTTCTATAACTTTTTTTTAATAGGGTATTTCCATGTATCCCAGGCTGGCCTCAAACTTGCAGCAATCTTTTTGCTTCAGCCTTGCAAGTGCTAGGATTACAGGCATGCCCTACTATGGTTGGCTTAAATTTTGCATTTCAAGCATCCACTATTTATGTAAATAAAAAGGAAAAGATCATTTCTTTAAAATTCATTAAGTGATAATCTTTTATTAGGTTCACTATTCTGTACCAGGAAAATAAATTAAGATCACAGGTAATAATAATTAAAATGCTTGTAGGTTAGTACTATATTCCAGTAAAAGTGACCTAAAGGGGAAATAGTTGCTTTTCCTTTATAGAGAAGAACTAATCTAATAGTAGGAACAAATTTATTAGTGTCCTCCACAGGGCTACAATGTAGAACAACTTAAAATTAAACCAAATATTTTCGAATGTTTCCTTTCCTAGTAGGGATTTGGCATGATGTACAGTATCTTCTCAATAGTGCCATGCAAAGGCCAGTGTAAGGACTCAGTAAATAATATGGCCCCACCGGGAAAATGTGATGACTCAAAGAGCATACGATGTCTTGAAACAAACAAGAATTTATCAACCATAATAAAATATATAGGATGGAAAGTGTTGCTCTTAACTTTCACTGAACAAAATTACATTGGATGTATTATGAAAGGCATCATTATGTAGTTCAGATTTAAAAAGTGTGGTCTTTAGGAAGTGCAGAGAGAGCCAGGAGCATTATTCAAGAATTGTCTCCTATTGCTAACTCTTTTGATGTATAAAATAATAAAAACATACCAGATTTATTCAAATATGAAGCATGAGTATAAAGCAACATGATGACTGGTTGTATGTAACTTTTGGAATGAAGCCCCTTACTATAGAGTTATAAGCGCTTAATTATTCTTGTTTGGGGAGGTGAAATTATCTAGGGAATGCATATTGCAGTAGATGTTGAGAAACTTACACCAAGTACAAAACATTATACATAAAGTAGAAACTTCAAGGTATGAGAGAAAGGATACAGCTTTAGGGAATCAAATTCATCTGGAGTCTGGTCCTAGCTGCTCCACTTAACTAGCTCCGTGAGCTTGGCCTATTATGTAACCTCACTCTCCATCCATTGGCCCCTCTTTAATGTGGGGCTGGTATACTCAAGACCAACACTGAGCTCTACATGCAGTAGGGGTGGAACAGTTGTTTGCAGCTGAGCTCTGCTCTGACTGGGCCAGTGTCCACTCTGCTTACTCTGTTTTTTTTTTTTTTTTTTTTTTTTTAAGTATTTTGACTGTAACTCCTAGTAACTGCTAATGGGTAGGATCTGTGGGAGGATATAATGAGTAAATATATGTGAAGTTTCTGGTATGCCGATCTGATCAACTATTAGCTTTTATTTGCTGCACTCTAAAAAAATGTCCTTCATTCTAAATAGAGGAAAAGGAAAATTTCTAACATTTTCACTGTGATGTTAAGAGGTTATGAAGACTGTGTATATCTTATAACTTATTCAGCATCTATTAAACAAACAGCAAGTTGCTACTCATTGCCAAGTACTGAGGGCTGTATAAACACTTCACTGTCCTTTCCTTTGATGCACTATTTGGAGTAGCAGTAGACCTATTTCAGTCCACACAGTGAGTCAGTGTGAACCTACAGATGTGCTTTTATGCAAATTCAGTAATGAGATCCCCTCTGTGCATGTACAGACTGGCTTGGCTGCTGAGCTCAGGCTGAATTCCACTTGCTTCTTCATTTGATGTTCTTATACAGTGAACAACATGTACAATAATACAAGGCAACTCTGAGAATTGTTGCAGCAAAGGTATTTGCCAAGTGTTATAGGTTGGTAGTGGTAAGAGTTACTGAGTTTTGCAAGACAAATATCTTTGGCCAAGTACAGATGGGAGACAAAGCATTAGGATCTGTGCAGGGACATAAAGGTATAAAAGAACTGAGAGATTAGGAGAATAGTGGATGCTCAGAACCAGATAACATATTTGGAGTCTTTGTTTTGATGAAAGTGATGGTTATACAATTAAATATTAAAACTATATATAAATTAATATGTCTTCATTTTTCTTGGAGTAGATAGCATGCTTTCTGTTCTTACATTTTCATCTGTATTAAAAATTGTTTTGAGTTCACAAGAGTGCACTGTTCCCTAAGCTTAATTCCATGAGATCATCTAGAGAATTTCTAACCTGCCTTGACTTGAGACAAAGATCAGCAAACAAAGGAAGCTGAGTCTGTGAGGTGATACTTAAAAAAAGAATATAGAGTTTTCTTATGACTGAATTATGAGTGTGTGCATAGTTCACAGAACATTAAAACAGGGTTTTAGAGCTTCAAGACCTTTGGAGACTGGACTATATTTTTCTCACTTCAAAACATCACAAATAAGAATTATTCTTTAGCCAGTAGGTTAGTAGTGTGAATGCTATTGTTCTTCTAAAAATGATGCATGAGCATCATAAAGAATTGTAGCAATTATGCAATTATTTTTGAGAAAATGCTTCTACAGAACAATTTGAATTTTTGAGCCTTACCGAAAGGAGTAATGATGTTGATTTTTCTGATTGTTTTTCTATTTTTTACTGTGCTGAAATAATAAGAATCTCAAAGTGGCTCCATTTGATGCAGCTATTCCCCTTCAGGTATCTTTCCTTAAAAATTTAAGACATCATAGTACAGTGATACAGACCTATGTTTATAGCAGCACAACTCATAATAGCTAAATCTTGGAAGCACCCTATATGTCCCTTAATAGGTGAATGGGTAAAATAAAGGAAGGATTTATACACAGCAAAGTACCACTCTGCCACAAAGAAGGGTACATTTGAGTCATTTGTAGGAAAATGGATATCCCCTTGTACTATACTTTTAAATGAAATAAATCAGCCACTGAAGTGTAAATATTACATGGTTTCTCTTTTATGAGAAGCCCAAAGTATAAACAAAGAACAAAATAAAAGATGGCTAGTAGGAAACAGGTTGATGCTTTATCAAATAAAGGGGACCAAGACATGGAGAGAGAAGGGGAGGATAGGGAAAAGGGATGGAAAAAGAATAGATGCATTATGTATATGTGCCACCTCTCCATGTTGACCATGATCGCTGATTACTGCAAACCTGTGCTAATAAAAAGTAAATATTAAAAAGAAGAAAAAAGGTAAAAATTTAAGAGCTAATATCACCTCAAATTACCCTGATACAACTATCCTTGACTTGAGATTAAGAGCACTCCACATGTGTTCTTGCGCTTAGTCTCACACCTTGAGAGAGGCCAAAAGTAGGTGCTTCATGAATTTCTTAGAGATCCAGCTTCCTCAGACTTCCTGATTTGTCTGGCTCAGTATATGGTTTTCACTTTTTTTTTTAAATGTAGAAATACCACATCTTTTTCAACCATTCCTCATGTGATGGACATCTTGGTTGTATTTATTTATTACAGTGTCTCGCTACACATCACGGATTCTTTTTTTGGGGGATCAGCTCAGCCCGCCCTGGGGGGAGGGGCTGGCATGGCATGTGGTGCTGGGGATTGAACTGCAGTCCCTGAGAGGTTGCCTAAGCAGGCGCTTTAGACCGCTGAGCTATCTTGCCAGCCCATTTTCTTTCTTTCTTTTTTTTTTTTTGGCGGAACTGGGGATTGAACTCATGCTCTTGTGCTTGCCAGGGAAACACTTATTCCACTGAGCCATCTCCCCAGTCCCAGTTTTCACTTTTGACAAGACAAAGTTCCTGCTGGAGTCTATTTTTGCCAATATTCCAGACAAGAAACAAAGAGGAGAGAGGTCTTCTCCCTTCCTCTCCCACCCTCCCACCTTTCCTCCCTCTCTCTGTTTCCCTCCCTCTCCTGTCTCTCCTTTTTCCCCTTCCCTTTGCCCCTTGCTGCCATTCCGCCCTCCTTTTCCCTTTCCCTTTTTTTTTTTTTTTTTTTTTTTTTTTTTTGCAGAACCAGGGATTGAACTCAGGCCCTTGCACTTGCCAGGGAAGCACTTATTTGACTGAGCCACCTTCCTGGCCCTTTCCCTTTCCCTTTTTATCTGTCTCCCTGCCTTGGATCATGGACACAAGGCTGGCTGTACAGATGACAAAGTCTCATAATCATAGGACTAGCTTCCTAAGTTTCTCAGGAAGAGCTACTTCCTTGGAGAGCTGGCTGGTTTCCAATTGGTTTTTCATGAATGAGAATCTTTTTGCATTAAAACATTGAAATTTGAGGATAATGAGTTACTACCATGCAAGTCCAGTTTATTCTGACTCACATGACATCTGTGTACACCTTTTGTCATATTTCCTATGCTATCTGGGTGTCTTCCTGGAAGTACCTATTTAGTTAATGTCTCATTTTATTTGGGCTTTTTAGTGTTCTGTTTTTGTTTGTATGAATAAAGATATAAATGCTATATATTAATCAGTTCTTAACTATATGCATTGAAAATGTCTTCCTATTTGACACTTATTTTTTGCTTTTTATGATGTGTTATTTGGAAGTTTTGAATTAATGGAATCCAACCCGTCATTTTCTCCCTTGTAGTTTGTGCCCTGCCTAACTTCATTTTTACCTTTAGGTCATGAAAAAATTCTCTTATTTGTAACATTTTTGGAATTTTTCTTTTTACATTTAGGGCTTTGATCCATCTGAAACTTATTTTTGTGTATATGTGAAGTTACAATTACATTTTAATAGCCCTCTCTTTGGAAATAACAAAATCGTCCCAGCACCATTTACGGAATAGTTAATCCTTTTATCACTAACATATAAATGCTACTTCTGTTATACACCAAGTTTTCACATGTATTTGTCAGCTTTCCCATTGCTGAGACTGCAGACTTTTCTGTGTATGTGGTTGGCTCAGTCTACTCGAGGGGGCAGGGCTGGCAAGGCATGTGGTGTCAGGGATTGAACTCTGGTCCCTGTGCTTTGCCTAAGCTTTTCTAAGCAGGCACTTTAGATCACTGAGCTGCTTTGCCAGCCCGAGACCACAATCTTGACACAATATAAAGGAGGAGGACTTTATTTAGCTCATATTTCAAAAGTTTGCAGCCCGTGGGGGGTTGGTTGCAAGACAGAAACATGATGGAATGGTGCTGAAATAGCACATTAGGCTGTGGCAAAACAGGCTGGAGATCTAGGTGTGACCTGTGACTGCAATATGCAGAACAGCTCCCCTAGTGCTGTATGTGGACTTCTCAAGAGAAGCCCAGCAGGTGTTCCATGAATGGCCTACATCTGATGTGAGCTTGAGGTATGGGGTCCTAGCACCACTTTTCAGGATTGTATGTAGAAGTTCATTTGGGTTTCCTTGAGATTTGGGCAGTATAAGAGGATACAGATGCCAAAATGAACTTACTATTTTGGCTTTGCTCAGGCTATCCCACTCTGCATTCTCCAGGGCATTCTTTTATCTTGCTTTCTTCCTCTTAATTGTCCCAAACTCCTTCTGCAAAGCCAGTTTCTTTGTTATTCTGCACCTTACTTTCTGAAATAACCTTTGTCATTGATTCGTGTTTATTTTGTTCAATTCTTTGTTTGAGACAAGAACCTGTTACCTAATTCCAGAAGGAGAGATGAACAATATAAAACTTGTTAACATTTACTTGATGAACCACTTTTAAAAGGTGCTACCCAATAGTAATGCAGAATACTGAAACTGCTCTGTTCATGGCATTTGGGAAGGACAGTATAAACAGCACGAGCAGGGCACATACTGTACTGTTTGAAGGCATGGTCTCAGTGACCCACCTCTTCCAGCTGGGTCCAACCCCATAATGTGCACTAATCTGTGAACATCAGTACATTAATCTTTTGGTGAGTAAATAACTCCTATTTTCCAGTTGCCTCTCCAGAAGGCTTTAGTCCAACCAGGTTGACAATTAACAATCAAGTTGTGCACAATATGTATGTTGATCTGCTTCTGGGCACTCTACTCTGGAGTATTGATCTATTTCAAGGGTCAGTTAAAGATGTACCTCAGGCAAAATCTGCCTGACAAGTAGTGCTCAGGCAGGCTAGTAAGTGGTGGAAACCTTGCCAAGGCATAACTCTTCACCTGTGTTCCTCTTCTTCCAATGCCTGCTTCTCCTCTGGCAGCCACTTTTCACTGCTGCCCAGGATCCAATGCCTCTCCACAGTTTTGAACTCTGCTATTGGTAATTGCTAGCATGGAACAGTGGAGTCTTAGTTTAGTGTAATTTTGGTTCGGGAGTCTATGACTTCACAAGTTACTTTGCCTATGGCCACCTGCCATAGGCACTTAAGAAAACCAAGTTCTCTGGGAGACGAGCATGGTGTTGGAATCAGGTGTTGGTGTGTCCAGGACTGTCCCTACATCTTCTTCCCTTCCATATCATCAGGCCCTTCTTCTTTAGTTATAGTGAGGGGGTACTCAGGACCTAGAATGCTGAGGGTAAGAAACAAAAGCAGACCCATGTAAACCAGTGTAGTTGGCGACTTTACTCTTGGACAGTAGCTGCTCATCAAAAAGGGTCTTCCACAGAGCCCAGGTAATACTCAGAATATTCTGATGACTTTTAAAACATGATGGGGCAGGGTGAGAGTTTCCACTGTATAAATTTCATGTGAAGTCATGCCTTTGTAAAATTTCATGCCCTTTGTAAAATTTACTGACCTCTGAGCATTTTTTTTTAGATGGATATTATATTGCTTCAAAAATAATAGTTTTCTAATAAAATGTGCTAGAGTGAATTCCTGTCATCTTCAAAGTTTTCATGAGGATTTTTGGTCTGTGCTCTTCCATATCACTTACTGGAATAAATTGAAGAATATTAATTTTCTCCTTTATGAGTCTACTTATTTGGAAGTTATGCATTTTACTTATGCTGTTATAGTAGTTTCTACAAAAACTTAATCAATTATTGACTTCTTAAATATGACTTACCAGTATTTGGTATTAATCAGTATAACTACTTTTCTGAGTAATGCAAGGAGGCTAGAACAAATATGCTCATTGTCACTTTCCTTTCCATCTTTTGTTCTAACATATTTATCATTAAATCCTCCAATTATTATTATTTATTTTTATACATAGTGCCTTTTGAATTTGCAAGCATGTTTTTCATTTTCTGTGTTCACCTTTGTTGCTTGTGTCCTACATTTCTCTTCTAAAATTATTTTCATGAAAATACCTATTTTCATTGCCCTGCAGCAGAAGTACGAGAGGAAAATGCTTTTAGTCTCGTTTGTCTGAAATGCCTTTTGTTTACTTTCACTTCTTAATGATCCTTTAGAAGGCGTAGGCTTCAGGATAGCAGATATTCTCTCTCATCACTTTGAAGCTATCATTCTATTTTGTTTGAGCCTTGATTTTCAAACTAATAGCCATTCCGTTGTTGGAATGTTTCATTTTGTTTTGTTTTATCTTTGGCATTCTGCATAATGAGTTACCAAAATGCCAGTGATTGGCACTTAGGATAGAAGACTTCATTATTGTGAAGCTAAATATAAAATTGCTTCCTGAATATTCAGCTGTGAAAAAACATTTTGCTGGTTTGTGGTGAATTGGGAAGTTAATCGAAACTTCACATGGGATTGTGTATTAAAAAAAGGCATCTTTACGTCATGGGCACAATTCAGCAACTGATGTGTACTCCATTTTGTGAGCTGCAATCCAGTGTCAAGAGGGTCAAGTGAGTTTTCTTGCAAAGAGAAAAGACCACAGGAGAGATAAAAGGAAGATATGAAAGAAATGAAGCACAAAGAAAAGAGCATGGTATTATGTTTCAAATCTTAAAATATGGAAGGAAATGAAGTCATTTTGAGCAGTAGCTGTGTCATGCAATAGAATGCTATACAGTTTTAATAAAAAGGAGAGAACAGCATGAGATTTCTTTAATTTATATCAAAGCCAATGGTTTACAAGCTACATAAAGCATCTTTGAATACATGAAAAAGCAAGAACTAGGACAAGGCTACTCTTCTTTATTTAATCAAGGCTTAGTTGTTGGCATCGCATACTTTTTACAAAAAATAATGATAGAAACAGGATTCTACATTTATAAGGTTTTGGAGAACAGTGCCATTTAAATGACAACTATATTATAGTGTCCAAGCAACTTGGTTATGTCTGCATTCATAGGTAGTTCCTGTAAAGTTTGGGGAATGACTTCATGTTCCTATAAGAGCCAAGAAGAAATGGGATGATTTTACTTCTGGTGCTTTTTCAGGATGAACAACAGAGTTTCATAATGGAAGGAGTTAATTTATGAAATATTTCAGTTCTTATTGGTGTCATTTGAGTTTGTGGTCCCATGTTAACATTTTCCAAATTGTAAAATGAATGAGTTCTATTGAAATGTAATCAACATGCTATAATGTGTGCTGTCTATGATTTTTGTGCCACCATTAGCAAGTATAATTTTACAATTTTCATTCACCCTAAAAGAAATGTGAAACACATTATACTGTAATCCCTCTTTTCCTTTTCAGTGTACTGATTCTAAGAAACTACTAACCTACTGTATGTGTCTGTAAATATCTGCTCTAGACATTACATATAAATAGAATCATGTAATACACGTGCCAATTATTCATTGTAACAATTATTTCATTGAGAAAAATCTTTTCAGTGTGGATCCATGTTGGAGAATATCAGTGCATTTTATGCTTTTTATGGTTGAGTAATATTTCATTGTGTAGAGATAGTGTTTTTCCTTCAATGAAGTATTTTCCCTTTAGGGCTATTATAGATAACACTATTATAAACACTCACCTGCAAAGTTTTGTGTGGACATAGTATTTCATTTCTCTTGGGCATAGAAATAGGAAGTAATTATTGGGTAGTATAGTACAGCAGCTGGATTCAACCATTTGACAAATGCTTGATAATACTTTATAAGTTAGTAGGACATTTACAATAATTAATACAATGCATATTGTTGTCTTTGTAGTAGTTATTCAGAGTACAAGATGCAGACATGATATCTTGTCCAAAACAATATTAGTACAAACTTTTATACTCAGTGAACTAAGAGAAAATATATATCCTAACTCTCTTGGGAATATATATATATATATTTTTTTTCTTCCGTCCTTTTTTTCACCACAAAACTGTCCTTTATTTATACTTTTGTGAAGTTAGTGACATGTTACACTAGGTTGCCTAGTAACTGACAGCAAACCTTATCCAGGCAAGATGTTTCTCTCAGGAGTGAGGTAGCTTGTTTGCTTTAGGCACTGAGCCAAATCCCATCTACATATATTTGATTATCTTTGTGGCTCCCAACATATGCCCCTTTTTCATTTTGTTTTGTCAGAGGTTGGTGTTCCACTGCAGTTAGAGCAGCTATATTTGGAAAAGTCTTTAAAGGACCTTTTCATACTTGAAGCCAATCTAAAGACTGTAGGTACTTGAATTCAGCAGAATAACCCAATATAGTTTTATAATCCATAATAGTAGTGGATTATCAGCCGAACTGGTATTTGTCAGAAGTTGTTGACTTGAGCCTTTTACCGATCAGCATATTAATATGCCATTATTTTTTTATACCTCATGGTTATACTTTTCTGCTGGGTGGTTAAGACCAAATTAAAATAAGACCTATATAACAAAAAATGTAACTTTTGTTTCTGACAAGGTCAGTCAAATCCTCATGGAGCTTTAGAAGATGAATGAATTACAGAGGCGATAAGCTGGCTTGCAGTTAGGAGTCCTGGTTTGGTCAGAAGTGGTGGGTCCCAGGGGTGTAACCTTGAAGGTGCAGTTTCCTTCCTGTCTCCTTCCTTAACTCTGTGCTTGCTGTCTGCCATGAAGTGCATAACATTCGTCTTCTCAAACCCTTCCATCATGCTGCCATTCATGCAAGTATTGAAATTTCTAAAACATGACCCTTTATTTTTATATTTTTACTTTTATACATTCTTTGTTTTTGGTACTGAGGACTGAACCCAAGGCTTCCAACTTGCTAGGCAAGCATTCAATTTCTGAGTTAAAAATCTCACCTAAAAAACAGTTCAACCAAAAAACTACAGAAAAAAGGAAGAAGAAAAATCTCACCTCAAAATGACCTTTAGGGCTGAGGAAATAGCTCAGTGGTATAAGAGCCTACCTGGTAAGCACAAGAATCCGAGTTTGATTCCTAGTACTGCATGCTGTGCAAGCCTAGAACCCCAGGCCTGCTATGCGGGCCACCAAAACCAGGTGTGGTGGTATACGCCTGTTATCCTAGCACTGGGGAGGTTGAGACAGGAGGACCACTGGGTGTCCAAGCTGCTTAGCAAGAGCCTGTGTCAAAACAAAAAACAAGAGACCCTTTAAATTGTGAGTGTTGGATATTTTGTCTCTGCATCCATTGTTCATAAAGTTAGAGATTGCCCCCAGCAACCTAGTTCATGTGCTTCCTAAGGGTTAAACTCTATTTCCTAGATTATTGGGTTGCTACCTCCCCAAAAGCCACACATATCCTCAACATTATGTGATTCCTTGGCTACACATTTGCTGGCTACTGGAAGCTAATTTGTATTTCCTTTCATCTCATAACAGATCATTTCAGCTTGTAAAGGTTCATTCCTTATTTCATTTATCTTTCTCATGGCTGCACCAATTGTACTGGAAGTTTCTCCAGAGCAAGGATCATGAACCCTGTATTTTAATTTCACTCCCTCCAGGGTTCAACACAAAGTTTACAGAAACTGAAAATGCTTGATAAAAGCTGATTGACTTCATTCAAATTTTATGCTCCTGGCAAGATCTCTTTGTGAACTACCGTGAAAGTTGGAGACTATCTGGATACCACTTAGACCTCCCTTACTGTCCCATCTCCATTTCTAAACCATTTCTTTTCTCCTTATATTATTTGAGTTTTGAGAGTGAGATAATTGGCTCCATCAATTTTTATAGCTTAATGAAAGACCCAACCATGTTTACTTGCTTTTCTTCTAGAGTAAACGCACCACAAGTGATGGCAGTCATCCCACAGCCCTTGTTTAGAAAATGTACGATTTTTATATTGTCACCATTAAAGCAATACAGTCCTCTAGCTATAACCTTAAACAGTCCTTTTTTTTTTTTTTTTTTAAATGAGTACCTCTCTGTGAAATCTTCAACCTCAAAGCCAGGCCCACGCTGGGATTTGAGAATTTATAAAAAAATCCCAGATAACTTAGTATAGTGCCTAATGTGCTCTTTCTTGTAGCAGTTGCTTGTAGGTTATTATTTTTGCTTTAATGAAGCTAGAATATTGACATCTTTTTGTTCTACTCCCACTAGCCATGACAAATGAACAACCTTTGAAAAAAGCATGCTACAAATAACAGAGTATAAGGCTTTCTCTTCCTGTCTTAACAGCTATTGAGGCAGGTTGCATGTCAAATGGTCTTTTAAGGCATTTGATGAGCATATAACATATGCCAGGCATGGGACGATTGGTAAGGAGACACATGGTTGCTACTTTAGAGGAATTTGTAGTTTTACTGGGATGATAATCTAACCTCAAAATGCGCACTACTCAGCTAGAGATAGTACTGATAACTGCTAAACAAGGGTGGAAGAATTATCAATAGTGTAGAACTGAAGGCATGGAAGGCCTCTGAAAGAAGGTGATGTTTTAATATTACCTGGAAAGATTTTGAAGGTCAGAGGAGTTAAAGGTGTACACTGAAACTAGTAAGAGTTTGGCAGTACAAAGAAGCCCCGAGACAGGGCTGAACATCCATACCAGAGACCATTGGGAGATAAAGTTTGTTAAGTGTAGATGAGGGTGTGTCTTGATAGAATCACAGAACCTAAGAAGTGGAAAGACATTGCTAATATTCCATCTGGAAACAATATCTAGCCAAGTGTCTGGTTCTTACAGTCTTTATTAGAAAATTTTTAATACATGGAAATTTTCCTTCAAATTGAGTCACATGAAAAGAAGCTTAATATGTAAAAAAGGACAAAAGTAAAATTAACTTTTCTATTTTAATGAGAAAAAAGAAAAATAATGATGCAGAATATCAAAGCAAGATAATAGAAAACTAACAATGGTTAGTATACTGCATATTATTATATTAAAATATTATTTTATTTGTTTTGTGTATTTAGTACAGGGTCTACAGGGTCTCACTATGTAGATCAGACTTGTAGTGATTCTCCTATTTTCAGCCTCCCAAGCTGTGGGATTACAGTGAGCACCACCACACCCAGTCCTAATTGCCACCTCAGCATCTCCCAGGGGCAGGCCTGGCATGGCACACTAGGGATCAAACCCTGAATATTATTATCTTCAGAGTGATTTCTCACATTTCCAGATATTGACGTGTAAAACTGACCAAACAGTATAAACACAAACTGTTCCTTTCAATGAACTAATTGAAATTAATAGTATAATTATCAAAGAAAATGAGTCAAGAACAAAAAAATAGTATAATTATCTTAGCTACCTTGATTATATATGTACATATTTTCACCTTTCCCATAAACATATGGCTGTGTGGAGTTCTATACACCTCTCTTATTTGTATGTCAGTTTCTTTTCTCATGTTTGAAAATTTTCTGCTAGTGCTTCTGCAAATAGTCTTTCTATGTCATTTGTGGTATGTCTTGCTGCTTCATTGCATCTTCAATATATATATGCATTGATTTGGAACTGCTGAAGAGTTATTTCATGGTTCCTTGTTATTTTTATTTTTTGATATGTCAAACTTTATTTTTTATTAATCTTACTGAGAAACAAATAACAATGAGACAGTTTCAAAACCGATTAGTAGGACAGTTTCAATAATTAATACATTACATATTGTTGTCTTTCTAGTGGTTATTCATAGTACAAGATGCAGACATGATATCCTGTCCAAACACTATTAGTACAAATCTTTCTTCTCATTGAACTAAGAGAAAGTAGCTGTATATCTATCCTAACTATTTTGTATATACAAATACAAAATGGTCCTTCATTTATATCTCCTTTTTTGCTTAGTTTTGTCAGAGATGGGTATTTCATTGCCATTTAAATATTGTAGGTATACTGCTGGTGGGAATGTAGACTAGTACAACCATTGTGGAGGTCAGTATGGAGACTCCTCAAAAGAATAGGACTAGAAATCCCATTCAAGCCAGCTATCCCCCTACTGGGAATTTTCCCAAAGGATTGGATACATTGTATCATAGAGATATATGTGTACCTATGTTTATAGCAGCACAATGTGTGATAGCAAAATCTTGGAAACAACCAAGATGTCCATCACATGAGGAATGGTTGAAAAAGATGTGGTATTTCTACATAATGGAGTATTACTCAGCTATTAAGAATGATAAGTTTGAAGCATTTATACTGAAGTGGATGCCAC
>PVKA01046032.1:0-15182 GCA_004027165.1 Ctenomys sociabilis | reverse complement strand
TGTGGGACTCTCCTCAATGACAAACAACTTTTATTTGTGAGCACTGTTGATCAATGGGCGATCGGGATCCGTCACTCTAACAGCTATCATATTGTCCAGGGAATTTGTTGGCATCCGTTTTCTCAAGAGAGGTGGGAGCTGTGAGGCGGGGTGTCACTCAGCGTTGCTGCTGACATTTTAACCTGTTTCACCAGCTTTATGACATAGATGAGCAGTGGAACTTTAAACAGTACAATTTCTCAGTTTTGGATGTTATCAAAGAATAATTAATTTTCCAGAGTAGGTGAAATTGTGAGAAATATGACTAAAATACACATGTTCTGAAAAATCAGCTATCTTTGAGAGAATTATGCAATGTAGTTATGAAATGTTTTGGAGGTTGAGCCTTTTTTGAAATGTATAAAAAAATGTGATGTATGATTGGAGAAAGAAACAGCAAAGCACTCCAGCCGAGGAGTAAGCAGAAAGCAGTTTTAACTTTGGTAGTGCAGTCGTGGTGAGAAGGCAAAGTAGAACAGAGCTGGGACCCTGTTTGTTCTCTTCCTGCTTTTCTTCCCAGTTCTTTTGTGCTCATATCTGGAAAACAACAACATCAATGACAACTGACAACAGACAACAACAACAAATCCCTGCTTGCCACAGGCAGCTTGAAACATGAGCAGATGTGTGATTGGCCAGATCCACTGGATGGGGTGATGGATTTTTTTACCTTGAAGCAGCAACAATTAATTGTTCTTAAAATAGTATCAGCACTGGAAGCTGTGTGGGTACTTTAAGAAAAATCAGAATTTGGCAGCACTATGATTTACTTTTAAGTATTCAAAGGACGATCAAGCAGTCTTGATGACTCTAACATTATTCTTGGTCATATTAGTACATACTTTTATAAACAAAGCTTCTTACAAACTTTGCCCCTTCCCCGCTTTTCCCCTTCTGTCCATCAGGCATCATTTGAATCTCACTCGTTTGTCCTTTCATTCCTCTTTGGTCTTCAGAATTGAATTTTGGTATTCTTCTGGTCTTCCTCATGTCGTGTATAATTTCACATAATTGCCTTTTTTTTTTTTCTCTGTCCATTCCTACCATTTATACCAGGCAAGCTGTTCTGTATCTGTTACTTGTTATTAATAATTTAATTTCATTTTTGTTAGTCTAGTCTCTGCTACTTTTTGTTACTTTCTCTTATTATATTTTTATGGATTTGTTTTTCTGTGTACATTGAATATTGACATTTATTTTTTTAAGATCTTTAAAGAATAGGGGTTAAATTTCATTGTATAATTGACTTTTTTTCATTACAAGTTTCTAGATGCATGAAACATCTTCAAAAGCATCTTTTTTTTTCCCCCAGGGTGATATTGAAAGGGAAAAACTGCACCAAGAAAATTGGTCTGTTACAAATGCTTTGTTCTTTTGAAGCTGCCTCGCTGTGTAACTGCTTCATTGTTTATGATTACTTTCTTGACCCCTGTCACGAAATGAAAGCAAATATA
Organism: Ctenomys sociabilis; assembly: GCA_004027165.1. Lineage (NCBI taxonomy): Eukaryota > Metazoa > Chordata > Mammalia > Rodentia > Ctenomyidae > Ctenomys > Ctenomys sociabilis. Next base: position 13,689 of record PVKA01046032.1, on the reverse strand, counting down.
CAAGATGCCTGATTGTACCAAGCTGCAGGAACATTATTTTAGCCTTGTAACTGATGGTCATTAGTCCAGCCTTGTGATGATCTCACCCTGCTAGCTCATCAGCAGAACTGCCAGGCTGTCCCATCTACCTTGGTAACTCCTGCTTTTGCACCGTTGTGGCAAACTGAATCTAGGAAAGGAATGACACAGAGGAAGTCAGGAGGCAGTGAACGGCTTTATTTTATACCAGGGTTCCCGGTCAGAATAATTTCCAACAACTCAGGCAATAGAGTGCGTACGAGTCAGCATTTTTATGAGGCAGAAGCTTCTACTGTGACTCCACAATCCTGTGAGAAGCTCAGGAAAGGTGACGTCCTTTGCCTCATATTTCTCTGCTTCCCTGTCAGAGCACCCTGAGTGCTCAACATGTCTAGTGTTTATGAATGATGTACAAGGCACAGGCCTAGGCCTTCATCCGCAGTGATCACAGCCAAGTGAACTGAAGGAATCTCAACCAGCAGCCAAGAAAAGCCCCGAGAATGTGAAGAACAAAAGCTTCATTATGTTACGGTTGTGGGAGTAGCCAACACTATGGTGGTATCTAGGGTTATCCTCAAAGGTTGGTTAATAAATGTGTAAGTTTAATGAAAAATAAACAGGGGACTACCTGCTCAGGTCTCCCTCTTCTCTCTCTCTCAGACAGGAGCTTTCTTTCCCTCAATAAACATATTCTTCTCATAAAAAATAAATAAACAAACAAAAACCAGGGAAGCCTGTGTCATCCATCTGCTGAGAGTGGAGGATGGGGAATCATTGAGAAGGTTCAGAAGTCTTCTGTACATGAGAGTACAAGTTGATCAGAAGCCCCAAGGCAGCACTAAAAGCCAGTTTCGGGCTGGCTATTATGATTTCTTAAATATGAGCATCCTGCTATTACCTGCCTTTTCCCGTGGGGCTTGGGTGTGCGTATAAGCACAGATAAAAGAGTGAGGTAATTGGGCCCATTTGGTTTTGCCTGAGAGGAATGACCTGAAAAGGCAGGATCAAAGGCATTTTGGACTTTGGCAATAGAGTGGTTGAAATGGGCCATGAAAACTGAGCTGGTAAGGAGGGGTAGAGGAGAGGAAAGTAGGGCTGCAGGTGAATTGAGGTCCTAGGGAAGTGGGGCACTTAAGGCCAAACAAACCCGAAAATGAAAGGGGTTCTCGACAAGAAATGTTGAAGACAGAGCAGTTACCTGCTGAGATGACCTGGCCCACGAAGGTAGGAATAGGGACTTGACACGTGTGACCCTTAACCCTGATTAGTCTGCTTCACTGGACTGAGAAGCGCCTCCGGGACTTTAGCACACCCTGCACTGTCTGAGGGGGCTCTGGGGGCGGGGCCTTGCTTACTGCCGCTCGCCCACTCCTCGGCAGCGCCCCTCCGCTTCCTGGCCACCACGAACCTGGCCACTTTGCTCCACCAGGTCCTTCCGCTGTGGTGGTTCTGCCTGGGAGCCAGCCTGCCACAGACTGAAACCATGAGTCGCAGTACACCCCTCCTCTTCTAAGTTGTGGGTGCTGGATTTTGTGTCAAGCATTGTGGATACAGCAGAAGCTAGAGGAACTGGAAGTTGGCCACGGTGGAGAGAAAGCGTGGAGAGGCTGGCAGCTCTGAGTGCACTGTGCAGTATAAGTAAACAGGCTCAAAGGGACAGAGTGTGTGTGTGTGTGTGTGTGTGTCTGTGACTAAGAGGATGGAGGCATATATGTGGCAGGGACTGCGAAAGGAGGGAGACAGAGAGGCAATCAGCTCCACTTTTTTCTTTGCTGCTCTATTTCAATATATAATTACATCCTACCAGGGATTGCATTTATTTTGGCTTCAGATATTAAAGGCATTATTTTCTAGGTATTTACTCACAAATTAGAAGTTTCAATGTTCATATTTCTCCCCATCAACTCAGAATAATATATTGGAAAGATAGTTTGTAAGTTTAATATAGCATTGCGCAGTAGCTAATATACATAATTGGAGAATTAAAGAAGGAAGATTTTCATAATGAAAACACTAATGAACAATTTTTCCAGCAAATATACAGAAAATGAGATGATATTATTATAGTAATAATTGTTTTATAACTGAAAACATTATTGGGATATAAATCTACAACTGAATTGAGGGATCTTGTTCACAGAGTACTTAAGAGTGTGGTTGAAAAGCTTTGGTAAGTAGAAATTCAGGCCTGTAGGGCTGGCCAGATAGCTCATTGGACTAAAGCACCTCTTTAGGCAGGTACAGGGACCAGGGTTCGATCCCTGATGTTCTGTGCCAGCTGCACCCCTGGGGTGCACTGAGACAGTGACTGAGACTGAGTGTGGTATTACATACCTGTAATCCTAGCACTTGGGAGGCTGAAAACAGGAGGATCACTGTGAGTCCGGTCTGTGTAGTGCAACCCTGTAGGCCCTATACTAATATACATTAAAAAAAAAAAAAAAAAAAGAAAAGAAAGTCAGGCCTGCAGTACTTGAAATAATTCTCAATTAATAATGCACATTCAAAAAAAAAATACTACTATGGCCTGTTTTGCTCAACCTATAATATATCAACTACTGTAGTAAGAAGAGGAGAGCTTGCCTTAAACTCACTTCCTCAGCCCAGAGTTTAGGGTTATGAATGGGGAAAAGAAATCAGGCAGTTGAAGGCTGAGACAAGGTGATTGGAAATAAGAAAAAAACATTGCCACTCTGCACTTTGGCTAATCAAACTTCATAGCACTTTATAGGATTCGTGTTTAGAAAGTGGCAGCTGTTGCATGCTCTGAGAATGGGGTTTTGAGACCCTAACACACAAAAATATCACCCCAAAATGGTGTGGTGGTGCACACCTGTAATCCCAGTGCTGGGGGCGCTGAAAACAGGAGGATCACTATAAGTCCGAGAGACTTTTTTTTAAAAAAGAAAGAAAAAAAGCATCACCCATTTGATACTTGTGCAGGCCCAAAGGGTTATTGGAGATGAGCAAAACCCCCTTCTAAGTTCCTTTTTTTTTTTTTTTTGAGCAGAATAGATTTATTGAGGTAAAGAAAGCTCCTGTCCAAGAGAGGGACAGGAGGGGGGCCCGGCCCGAGTGGGTAGTTACCCCTGCCAAGTTCCTAAGAAACAATGTAGGTAACGGTGATTGTCATGACTTATGTTAACTATTATAAAGCTAATGAGAATATATTGCATACCTACATGACCTCTAAAATTATGGTGATAAGGGCTGGCCAAATAGCTCAGTGGATTAAAGTGTTTGCAAGCAGGCACAGGGGTCAGGGGTTCAATTCCCAGGCCTGCTGTGCTGTCCCCACCCCCAGGGCATGCTGAGATGGTGATTGAGACAGGGCATGATGGCATGCTCCTATAATCCCAGCACTTGGTAGGCTGTAAACAGATTAATCACTACAAGTCCGATCTAGTAGTGAGACCCTGAACACCCTGTAGACCCTAAGAATACAATAAAATAAAACAAAATAAAATTATGGTGTCAGCTAGTGAAAAAAAGATGCAAGTAATGCTAGAGGGTTTATTCATGTTTTCTCTCCTCATTCATTCCCAGAGTCTCACAGGTGCTTAAGGCCAGATTTAAAAATTATACTTATTATTAGAGTGTAAAAAAAGTCCTGAATGTAACTAGAGATTAACTAGAGAATAAGTTGGAGATTGTTGCTGTTTGATGGACTAGAAAAATAAGTTGTTTTTGTTGCTAGTTGTTTGTGTTCATAAGCTGCTTCTTGTATTCACCTTGAAGATCTTAGCAACTTGTGACCAATGAGTCAAAGGATGCGTGTGTACATAGAATGACACTGAGCTATGTTAACTCTTCATTCTACCACTGTACGAAGTTACTAAAACGAAGTATTTTTCTTGATTTTTTTTCTCCTTACCCTGTGTTTTGAACTTCTCCATAGTTATGGAAGTTTGAAGCATGGTGGGGCGAGACCTTAGGAGAAAACCTGGTGTGTTCAGTGCAGCAGTAGGAAATCCAGCTGAGACCAGCACAAGCTGTCATCGGAGGTGTCTAGCCTGTGGGCCCCCCATAGCCACCCTGAGATCTCTGAGCCCTTTGACTTGTGTATATGAAGTTTTTCACTTGCCTGTTAAAGGATTCTGTGGCCCTACAGAGATTGACTACAGAATCCATCAATTTAACACTAATCCTTTCTGGAAAATATATAAAGCAGATTTTTGTTTTTTTAAATGTATTTGGTTGTCATAGGGTCTCACTACGCAGCTCAGACTCCTGTTTTCAGCCTCCCCAGTGCTGGTATTTTTAGAAGTCTGTGCCACTAGCCAGCCCTGACTCTGGCCGGCTCAGATGGCCCTGGGGGTTGGGCTGGCGCAGCATGTGGTGCTGGGGCCCCTGGGCTTGCCTGAGCTTGCCTAAGCTGGTGCTTTAATCTGTTGAGCTGTCTTGCAGATTCTTTACATAGATCCAACTGAGGTTTCATTAAATGAGCTCTATCTCTATAAAATGGCAGATTTAATGCAATTTTAGGAAGTTCTTACTTTAGTTGGTATAAAGTGCTCTTGAGAAAAATTCCACATAGATAATTTGGCTTTGTCCATTTGATTTATTCAGCTGTGCAGAACAGGTACCCTGGTTCCCCCCCCATAGTAGTTATATAATTAAATTTGTGGCAATTAAATAATAATCTCCATGATTGAAAATAGCCCAGAACTTGTTTGATGCCAATAATAGTGCCTTACCACTTTTTTTTAGTGTCACTATTATAGCGGTAATTGTTTTTCTCAATAAAGGCCTGATCAAGATAACACTACACCTGCTGATCTATATTGGAGACTTACTGTGTGCCAGATACTCTGGCACAGCTTACCAGGCTTTGGCTCAGGTAGACCTCACATTAATGCATTAATGGGATACGCTTGCCACCTCATTTTCCAAAGTCGAGACCAAGGAATTGAGAGCCTGGCACAAGAGTAGTACCTGCAAATCTGCCTTCCCTGCAGAGCTACCAAATAAAAGCAATTTCAGGGCTGAGGAGAGTCCACAGGCTGAGAGGCAGAAGGTAAGGCTGCGGCCCAGGGACGCCTCTCAGCCCCGGTTCATTCTGCCGCCGTGTTTAACAGGAAGGAAATACCCACCTTTGCCCTCAAATTCAGAGACAAACGGGAGCTGCAGAAGTGCTCGCTGTGTAGCCCGTTTGGGGATTGTGTCCCCAGATCCAGCAGATTTCTGACTGCCTCATGGCGGCTGCAGCTGAGGATTCCCTTCTGCTTCTGGTCCATGGCGGCCTGATGGCCCGTTGGACCACAGTGGGCTGTGAAGTGTGTGGGCCGGGCCTGGGTGGGGTGAGCTGGGCTTTGGGGGATGCAGGGAGGTTAGTGGAGAGCAATCGGCCCTCCTTAGCGCTCAAGAGCACAGTATGTTGACTCTAATTCAATGGCAGGTTTATTTACCATTTGTAGTGTTTTCACATTAGGTGGTTATTTTTATTTGAGATTTGGGGTTTTTTTAGGTCCTACTTTAGCTGAAAAGTAAAAGTGTTTAAAGACTTTTTCTGATTTAAGGAAATTATGATACTGACATGTTTAAATTTTTAAAACTTAAATTGGGCCAGCCAAATAGCACAGTGGACTAAATAACCTGTTTAGGCAGATGCAGCCTCTGGGGTTAGATCCCCAGCATGCTGTGCTGGCCTGGCCCCCGGGGTGCACTGAGAAGGGAAGGTGATTGAAACTGGGCGAGGTGGTGCATGCCTGTAATCCCAGCTCTTTGGGAGGCTGAATACAGGCACAGATCACTAGGAGTCCAATTTACATAGTGAAACCCTGTAGACCCTTACTAAACAAAACAAAGAAAACAAACAAAAAAACCTTACTTTTTTTTTTTTTCCATAAAGGAAAGCAAGAAAAGAAAGCATGCATGCTGTATGTTACGGGTCAGTGCCAAAGGAAAAGACGAGAAGACCTGATAAATATAGCCTCAGTGGTCTCACTGAGATGAGTCTCTCTCCAAGTGAGCCCAGAGCCTCAGAAGCATTTCACATTTATTGAGGGCTAAAAAGCAGGCTAAGGAATGTGCATAATTACTTAAGTGAATACAAACTATTATCTCTACTAACTTCCACCATTTGCCTAACACTAGGTTCACACAATTGCTAGCTGATAACATCCCAAGCAGGGGACCAAAGAATGGGGCCCCTGCAGGAGAAGCTGTTATCTGGAATCCCATTTCTGGGAAATTCAGACAGCAATTGTCCTTGGGCTCTGTCTATTGTTCTTGTCTCGTAACATTAATCCCAAATCTGTATTCCTATAACCCCCCCCTTTTTTGAATAAAACAATCCAACACAGATCAGCAGTCTACAATAGTAATGAGTTATCCACAGAAGTTGTTGACTTGAACCATTCATGGCTCAGTATATTAATATGGCTCTACTTTATATACCTCCTTTTTATACTTTTCTGCTGGATGGTTAAGACCAAGATAAAGCAAGACCTATATCACAAGAAATGTAACTTTTGTATCAGATAAGGTCAGTCATCTGATAAACCCTCAGAGTTTGCAAACTTAGGTTGTTAACCCTCTGGAAGAGAAGCTATTAGTATCCTGCAACATATGCAGTTCGGTTTACCCACACCATCTGTCAAAACACCAGACATCATAGGCACAACACGGAACAGGCATCTTCCGCCAAGCAATGAGATATCAAACCCCAAGCCCCTATAGAATATGGAGAAAAAAAAAAAAAACTTTTACAAAAAATAGTAATTAACACTTACATATATTCACATAGACATTGAGAAACCCGCCCTTGTTTTTTTGCTGAAAGTTTTTGCAGCATCAGGGTGAGGACTGCTGATTTTTGGTCCAAGGCTTTTTGCTGGACTTGTCCTTGTTGCCAGGCTAAGCAAGATATACAAACAGTGCAGAGACAACATAGACAAATCACTACTACATTTCCACTAAACCATGGAGTAGCATGAAAAGGATTAAGGTTTTCAATGCCATTTGATATGCTTTGTAACAGATCAGTGCCAGACAATTCTGACAATTGTTTTACAAAAGTATCAGTATGTTGCTGAAGAGACAGGATCTCAGAGGTAATATTACCACGATGCAATAAATGCCTTTTTACATTTTCCCATGGGAAATGAGTTTGATTCCATGGAATTGGAGTTACACGGAATGCAAAGGTATTCCAATCACATTTTAAATGAAGTTGATGATGTAGATTAACAATTTGATCTCCTAGCATAACAACAGCTTGTTTTAAATCATTTATCTTAGTACTTAACTCTGAGTCTATGTGTCCTTGAGAAGTCCCTAAGTGTTCTGTGTCCTTGTCCCACTGCTGCACAAAATGAACGGTTTGTACACCTTGGTGCAGCACTACCCCGGCTGTGGTGGCTGTTATTCCTAGAACTGTGGCTATCATGAGTTCAGTCATTCTTTTAGTTCTCTTCCTAACACCTCCAGCAAATGTTGGAACAGCAGTCATGGAAAGGGAGTCTTGCCACAGGCGATGCAGTTGTATAGGAAGCCAAATTCTGGTCCTTGCCCTGAGAATACAGATGCTATCCCTGGAAAAATTAAGGCTAATAGAAGGATTTAGACATGTATATAAAGAACAATTTTGACATGTGATTTTATAGTTAGAGGGGTTCCAATAACTAGGTCCTACAAACAACAGGTAAGGAAGATGAACACATGCCTAAGCAAAATGCTTTGTGTTCCTTTTAAATTTTAGATGTGATTTGTAGAAGGATTGATTCCACTATATAAAACCTTTCCATGCTGACATATGATTTAATGAGGTAACCAGTTTCCAAGATGATGTTCAGTTGGTCCTCCAGAAATGTGAGGGACACTAGGGGACATTCCTCCTCCATGCCACATTATTGTATCATTGGCATTTTTAGTGCTAGTATAAATCTCATCACTGCCATTCCATTTCCATCTTAACTCCTTCCCTTTTGTCCTCCAGGCAGAGCCATAAGGGCTCCAATCTATGAGGCTTCCATAGGAAGTATTAACCAACACCCGGGCTGCTTCTGCTCTAGACTTCCCAATGTATCCAGTCACTGAGATAAGCAGCACTGGTATTCTGGCAGGGTGGCAGATCTGGCAGTGGAAACGTTCCATCAGCAGCTACACTGTTAACGTTTTTTGCTTGGAGAAGAAAACGTCCCTTTTTTCTTCCTTTACCCCCAGTGTTATTATTTACTGTAGATAACCAGACTTGTGTGCTTGCTTTTAAGCAATGAGTTCCATTCCCAATACAAACAGGCCAGCCTTCTATTCCAATTTCATACAGCAGAATTTTGGTTCCTTGTTCTGTTGGCACTGCTGGTCCCCAGGCATCCTAAGGGCCGGGTAGCCAGGAGCTTTCGTTAACATATATGGGTATAGTAGCATCCCACCAGTGAGCTCCTCTGTTGAGTGGAGGATATGGAACGTTACGCCCAATAACTAAAATTACCTTCAACACTTATTGGTAGTGACAACAAAGCCACCATAGCAAGAAACAAGTTGATACTATTTTTCTATCAAAATATTTGTTTTTGCTCATTTTCTAGGTTTTGTCAAGTTGGCACCCAAATCACTTCTCCAATATTTCTTTTTTCCAATGATAGTCTGCAGCAGGTCTGGCAGTTATTTTTTAAAAATTTAATCTGAATAAAGCTTTTTGTACCATTAACCTAGGTGTATTCATATCTATTCCCATACTATTCTCCCTTTTTTGTTTCATAAGCATTTTAAAGCTTTTATTAGCTCATTTTATAGTTACCCATTGATATAAGTCCCTATAGAATGATAATAGACAAGTTACACATTTTCATATACTTAGAAATCAAAACCATATAGAACACTGTAGTAAGACAACCCTGATGACATTTTGATATACTTTAAGTATGTTTTTGTTTTGCTTTGACGTAACACTTTTAACCAATCATCTCTACTTATTGAAAGTGTCTTCTAAGAGACTATTGAGATTATTGGGAGCTCCACATTAATGAATAAAAAGGTTGGCCACACCTCTTATTCATCATTTAGACTCCTTTCTTAATAATTTTTTCCACTCTAAGGAATTCTTGCTTAATTAGCTTAAACTTTATGATGTATACCAACAATTTTAATATCATTTTAAGACCGTTAATTCAGGAAAAAGCATGCTTTCAAGTCTATATCTCAAATTATATTTGGAACAAATAATCAAAAAAATTTAAAAAAGGAACAGTTGTTCATTGGAAGACACACAAACACATAAACACAAGGGGTTTAAAACACATAAACCCCTTGGGAAAAAAAAAATCAAGAGTGCACTCAGATATTTGGCCAAATTAAATTATAGCAATTGTATTACAAGCTTTAGAAATTTTATAAGTAGACTAGTCAGATTTTGTTATTTATCAACTATTAGAGATCTCTTATTAGAAAAACTTGGGAGGAATGAAATCTTTCATCTATAATTGATGTGTACATTTTGTATTTTTTGTCAACACTGAAAAAATTTAACTTAATTATTTTTACATACTTTATCACCTATTTAGACTTTATATTTCCATTCGGTCAGTTCCTTGAATAGGCCTGGGCTGGATCTAGCCTGTTCGCTGTTAACTTCTTTAGATCTGGCTCCATGGTACAGCCTGACAGTACACTCGGGTACCCAAATAGGTCGGTTAGCATTCTGTGGAAAAACACAAGCATACCCTTTGCCCCAGGTTAGTTGTGGACTGAGTCCCTTCCATTGTCTGGTATGGAGATCTCTCCAAAGGACCCTTCTTCACCTTTTTCTTCTTACCTGGTTTGTTGTTCTATTGCTGTAAAAGTATAAAAATTTAATAGTAGATACTGACAAGTGAAATTGGCAGGATTGACTCCCCTTTGCTTTAACAGAATTTTGATCATACAGTGGACTTTGGAGGCCACCACTAGACCTTTTATTATTTGAATGGTGTGCCAAAATCAAGTGACTGTTTAAACCCCATGGCTTTTACGCATTATTTTAAAGTTTTACGTTTGTTTGTAAAATATCAAAGCCTTATTTTTAATGTTATTTTAATTTAGGACAGTAAAAGAAGCAATCAAACTTAACTAGGAATTAAAAGAATTATATCTTAGGGCAATGGCCTTACACCTTTGGAGCTGCCCCACCTAGAGGCCACCCACATTTGCATCTGAAAAGCCATTAAAATGCTTTTCCTTTAAGCAATTTTTATTTTCTGAACAACTATTTAGTTTTAACAATTTTAAAATTTTCAGCAAAGATGACCAGTTGTGCAATATAAGAATCTGATGTGGTTTAAACAATGATTTGGGTGGATAAAATTATAACTTTGATTTCCCTGTATATACAGCATTGATTACACCAAATACAACCTGCAGACCTTTTAGCACTGGGGCTATCTTTGGTTGATTTTACTCCATAGGCGTGCTGGTCCAGCTGCTAGGATCAGCTTAATGGTCTTAGTACTTAAAAAGGTTTTCTTGAGCCCACATCATCTAAAGCTTTAAAGGAGCTAGGGCCCTGTAACCTTGGCCTCTGAGGCTGAACCTATCTTGCAGATGCCTATCTGGGTCAGCCTAGGAAGTGAGTGGATGGGAGCTCGGGGCCCTCCCTGATCTCAGTTTGTGCCCTTCCCCCTGGCGGGGCCCAGTCACTTGAAACCAACTGTTTGCAATTTAAAAGAACCCTTTTTACAAAACTTTTTTTGTTTCCTGCTGACATTAGGGCCAGGCAATGCAGTAAGTGTTCTAATATGCATAAGAAAGAGAAGTTGACTTCTATGTTTAATAAGCAGTTAAGTTTTAATTTGAAAAAATTTAGTAGTAGATATTATAAGTAATATTTCTCCTTCATAATCACTATCAATAATTACCAAATGTACAAATACACCTTGGATAATAATACTATTCCTTTCTACAATCAAGGATATAATATCTTTTGGAATAGGGTTGAAAACTCCAGTTTTAATTTTGTAAACACAATCGGGGAGCAAAACCTGATTTTCCACAGCCATCAGATCTAAAGCTGCGCTTCTGCTTCCGAGGTTGCATGGAAAAGATCTGATCCTGCATTGCGTTGAAATTCAGGCTGGCCACTGGAAACTGCGGGTATTCCGTATTGTTTATCTCTGAACCCCTGGATGATGGGCCCATTCTCCAGTTTCCCCGAGATTTCAAGAGTTGGCCATGCTTATCAAGCTTGGAGCAGCATTCATTATGTTTACCTTTTCCACATCTCAGACAAGGTCCTGGAGCAGTCTTGTTACCAGTATCTGCTTTTTTCTTTTTATCTTGTCCTCTTCTGCAATCTTTTCTCATATGACCCATCCTTCCACACTTAAAACATTTGGTATGATTTTGTTTAAAAAAAAGACTGTAAGGCAGTCGCCAATAAATTAGCTTTGTATGGCTCCGAGCCAATATCAGCGCAGGCCTTAACATATTCTTCCAGTGATGCACCCTGTGCCTTTAAGGGATGCAGAGCCTTCTGACATTCTCAAAAGCCAAAGTTTATAACAATAACTCCCTCAAATCTGGTGCTCTCACTGTTTTCTGCATAGCCTCCCTTAATCGGGAGACAAAATCCACCTATGGCTCATTATTAGATTGAAGAACCTTAGCAAATGATTTTTGAGCATCTCCTGGCCTTTCCACCTTTTCCCCTGTTCTCAAGCAACAAATGCAAGTTGGCCCAATAGCCACATCATCATATTGCAACTGGGCTTGGATACCAATCCAGGCCCCGGACCCAGTGAGGTGATCTGATGAAACATGAACTGGGGGGGTTTGTCCCTTGTTAACCCTCTCTTGAACATCTGCTTCATCTTTCCACCAAGTTCTAAACTGCAAATATTGGCTTGGCTCTAGAATTGTACAGCACAGAACTTCCCAATCATGAGGAATTAATCTATGCTAATTTGCTAATCCTTGAATTAATCCAATCACATAGGTTGATTGCATGCCATAGGCCATGACAGCCTGCTTTAAATCTTTAATAACCTTGAACGCCAGAGGTTGGTTTTCCCAACCCTTGGGGAAATTGAGCATTTTGTGGGTGTTGTTGAACCAGCGCAGGAAAAATACCCAAAGGGGCAAAGTAAGCTTCAGGATCTCCCTGTGGTCTCCCTTGCGTAAGAGCCTGAGATATCACACTTCTGTAAACTTTGATAGGGGCTTTCTTTTTCTCCTCATATGGAGGAGCAGAAGGTTAAAAGATGGCAGTGGAGGCTGATTTTTTGTCAACTTAGATGGAGGAAGTACAGGGGTAGAGACCTCCATTTTTTTTCAATCAATTTAGAAAGCAATTGTGATAATTGCCTCACCTGGGCTCATAACTCATCTCACTCTTAGTTTCCTTTTGTTCTACATACTCGGAATCCTCAGATTTGTGATGCCATAAATGTCCTTTTACAACCCAGTTTGTCAGTCATTCCCATTATAGAGCATCGAGAAATTTAAAGGACCAACACTCTTGTTATTCTGGAAAGGGTCTTGAGGGGGTGCATCCTGATCATAATTACGCACCACAGAGGCCCCCTGCTCCGTTTTTGTCCTTTTTGCTATGCTAGCCTCTGCATTTGAGTGTGAGGAAGGCAGAGGTCTTAAAAAGTTCTCATGTGCAGATTCATATTTGCATGGAAGTTGCTCTTCAGGTTTAGGAAGATCAGCATCTGAAGCTGACCTTTTCAGATATTTCTTAGACTCTGCTGAGTCCGACTGCAATGCCTCCAAATCGAAGGAAATCAAACTACAAAGAGACCACACGTGAAGAGGAATTGGTTCCCCATTTTGATGAGCACGACGCAGCATTCTCATAACTTGTTTCCAAACTTTTAAGTTTAAAGCAGCCTTTCCCTTAGGCTGAAACCAGTAACAATGCCTTTTTACAAGGGAAAATAATTCCTTGAAACTCTTGGGTTTCATCTTTACCCCCACTCCTTTGAGTAACGTCCGAATAAGACGGACATACTCAATTTCTACTGAAGCGGAATTTCCCATTACTCTGAGCTTTCCAGGTGGTCTCGCCTACTCTGGGCGGACGTTTCCCAGGCGGTCAGGCCTCTCTTAACTCACCCCTGGTCGTCTTCCGTGCCCCGCGCTGCGCGCCACTTGTTGTATGTTATGGGTCAGTGCTGAAAGAAACAACGAGAAGACCTGATGAAAGTAGCATCTGAGGTCTCACTGAGATGAGTCTCTCTCCAAGTGAGCCCAGAGCCTCAGAAGCATCTCACATTTACTGAGGGCTAAAAGCAGGCTAAGGAATGTGCATAATTACCTAAGTGAATATAAACTATTATCTCTACTAACTTCCACCATTTGCCTAACACTAAGTTCACACAATTGCTAGCTGATAACATCCCAAGCAAGGGATCAAAGAATGGGGCCCCTGTAGGAGAAGCTGCTGTGTGGAATCCCATTTCTGGGAAATTCAGACAGCAATTGTCCTTGGGCTCTGTCTATTGTTCCCTACTGTCTTGGGACATTAGGTTTTTATCCCAAATCTGTATTTCTTTTTTTTTTTTTTTTTTTTTTTTTAATGTAAACCAAGTTTATTTTGCTTTTTAAGTAGTGTTCTTAAAGCACTACAGCTTGGTAAACAATGTAAATTAGTATAAGTCATCTCAAAAGCCAGTTTTGTTTTTTTTTAATGAGTTGTTAAAAAGATGCAGCCTATTCTAACAGGATAAATATTTTTAACCATTTCACTTT
>PVKA01046031.1:0-15194 GCA_004027165.1 Ctenomys sociabilis | reverse complement strand
AAAAAAAAAAAAAAAGAGCAAGTGGATAAGAAACTAGACTTACTTATTTTTGAATAAATAAGTTCTTCTCAGGACTTTTTAGTCCTGATAAGGACTGAAAAGAAAAGATATGTTCTCACTGAATTTTATGCTTTGAAAACTAAAAGTAAAATATTTTTCAGTTATTCAAACTTGAAATATTCTAAATACCTCCAGATGTAGCATATAGAAAATAACAAAGAGCATAATCCAGAAGGCAAGAGAAGTTGCCTTATGGTCCTAAAGAGCTCTCAGAATGGCATTATGCAGGACTACGTAAAATATATTAGATAAACCCATTTAAAAGGTCATTGAAGATTTCTACAAAACAGTATCAATCTTATGTTAGGTTATATACATATTTTTTCATCTCTCTATGTGTGTGTGTATCTGTGTGTGTGTTTGTGTGTGTGTAAAATACAGGAAAGAAGTAATATAAAGTCAATGGAAAATGGGAATATGCTTTTTAAAGTTTCTAATACTAGGAGAAACTATCATACCACGTCTTTAAAGTAGATTATAAGTCAAAGAAACAGTATGAATCATACAACAAAAAATAAAATTAGACAATATTCATAAAATTAATGAAATATTAATAGAAAATTAAATATTTCAAAATAATATTCTAAACTTAAAATTAAATTGTGAGTCTGACTAAAAGGCCAGAATATAGTATATCATATGCATGAATCTGTGATCCATTCAGAGTACTCACATACTATTTGATTAGGTTAATATAGACAAAAATATCAACTAAGAAAAAGTTTTCATGATGTAAAGAATTACTAAGCATAAACCATAACAAAAATACTGGAATGGCAAATATATGATCAGTATTTCTAACAGTTTGGGGATAGGATATCGCACAAAGTTCTAGTTGCAGTGGACATGGACAGTGTCCATGATGCTTCTTGGTGGCCAGGTGTCATTTTTGAAACTGAGCTACTTCTATTTCCTTGATATCCACCCTGTAGACCCAGATAGAATCATAACCGATAGGGTGCAGAAGAAATTCATTTATAGAATATGCTAATGGAAATATTTTGTTACTGTATACAAAAAAATAACTGAAGGACTGCTGCTGTATACCTCCTTTTCTCCTATATTTGTTTGCCCTAATTGGTGGGTTCTTTCCATTCTCAATCATGGAGTTGTGGTCATTTTGATCCCTCTCTAGAATATCTTTTAGTAGTCTATGTATGATTGGCTTTGTTGTCATGAAATTCTTTAGTTGTTCTTTGTCATGGAAGTATTTCACTTCTCCATTATGCTTGAAAGAGAGTTTTGCAGGGTGTACCAGTCTGGATTGGAATTTGTTTTCTTGCAAGACTTGTACTTTGCTTTAAGCTCTTCTTGACTTGATGGTTTGTGAAGAGAAATCTGCTGTTATTCTAATGGGTTTTCCTTTAAATGTGTTTCTTTTCTCTAGCAGCTTTTAGTATATTGTTCCTGTGCTGAATTTCTGGGATCTTGACTATTATATGTCTGGGTGTGTTTTTAATTGAGTTGATGTTATTTGTATTTCTATATGATTCAGTTACTGAATGTCAGTTTGTTTCCCCATATTTGGGAAGTTTTCTGCTATTACTTCTGCCCATATTCTTTTTGTATCATTTGTATTGACTCCTTCTTTCTCACTGATACTTAGTCTTACATTGTTCATCTTTGCATCATTTTGTAGTTGTTGAATTATTGTTTCCTGCATCCTTAGTTGTTTTTAAGAAATCTTTTATCTTTTCACTAGCTGCAGCAGTGTCTTCAAGATCTGAAAATCTATTTTCACTTCCATTCAGCTTGTGATTGAGATTTTAATTTCCTGTATAGTACTTTGACTCTGCTTCATGCATTCTATTTCTTTCCTATATTGCTTATTCAAGGATTCCATCATTTTTCTATTCTCTTTTTTTTAATCAGTGTCTAGCACTTCTTTCAGTATAGTTATCATTTTTTTTTACTTCAGAAATTGTTTCTGATCTGATTTCCTTTATATCTTTCTGCAGTTGTTTCTTTACTTCAGATGCTATTATTTCAGAGAGTGATCTGTCTTATGAATGTTGATTGGATCTGGATAGCAATCACTATTAAGTTCTCTACTTTTCTTCATGCATCTTTTATTTTCATTTATTTATTTATTTATTTATTTATTTATTTATTTATTTATTGTGGAATCGGCGATTGAACTCAGGCCCTTGTGCTTGCCAGGCAAGTGCTTATTCTACTGAGCCATCTCCACAGCCCCTTTTTCATCTTTTGTCAAGTTATTTTATTCACTGTTTCAGGAGAGGTAATAAAGTTTTCAGTCAGAGTTGTGGATTTGTCAACTCCCCTCTTGTCTATCAGTTTTTATTATACAGCTCTGTTGTTTGGTACATGGACATTTAGGATACCTGTGTCATCTTCTTGGATTGATACTTTTCTTTTATATGATGCCTTGTTTTCTGGGGTTTTATGACTCCTGACAATTTGAGTTGTTTTCAGATATCATCCAAATATATTCCCAGCTCTGCTGACTTTCTCCTTTCTTTTCAGACCCCAATTTGAGTTGTTTTCAGATATCATCCAAATACATTCCCAGCTCTGCTGACTTTCTCCTCTCTTTTCAGACCCCAATGACAGGGGTGCTAGAATTTTAGTTATAGTCCCATATGTTTCTGTAGCTCTGTTAATTTTTTTCTGTCCACTTTCTTTCCTTCGTAATGTGTACTTCCATTCTTGTATCCTCTAATTGATGGATCCCTTCCTTTCCCCTCTTTGTTCTTCCATTGTGATTATTGTTTTTAGTTCTAAAATGTATGCTTCATTCTTCTTTAAGATTAATTTTTCTCTGCTAGGATGTTGTTTGGATTCGATTGGGTGTAGTTTATGCTTTGCTCAATTATCTGCATGTTTTGCAGAGAAAGCCTTAATAAAACTGTCTGGTGATGATTTCTATAAACCAGCAAAAGCCCATATGGAAATATTGGCACCAACACACTGAGGCTTTTTCATATCTACTCTGTTCACATTAAGAGTGAAATTACATTCGCACATTCCTCAAATGCTTAGTGAATGCTCAGTATATATCAGCTACTGTCCTTAACTCTGGGTGTTTAATAATGAACAAGGTATCATCCTGAAAATGTTTACATTTATTGGACGAGACAGAGAAGTCAAGGACATTTTAATATATGAGTAACTACTCTGAGAGATCCTATAAAAGAAGATTTTAGTCCAAGCTAGGAAGCAGTAGAAGGAATTATAGATGAAAATCCACCTAAAACCAACTTCTTAGCTCAAATCTTAAAGAATTTATGAGTACCAGGCACAAATACAACACTTGGTGATGCAAGATTATAGAGGGACAGAAGTCAAGGCAGCTTTGAAGGCCTGTGAAGTAAGAACCCAGGAAGAATCTCTACTGATGTTTGATACCTGAGCCCAAATTTTTGAAATTCATATTTAATAGGACTGGAGTAAATTTATATAATGTATTCATTTCCTATGGCTTATATAACAAATTACCAAAACACTGGTTGAAAACAACACAAAATACAACATTGTTCTGTGAACCTATGTTCTGATCCTTTTCATGTACAGTTCCTTGAGATGCAGGTCTGACCTTTCAGTTCTTTTTAGTCCCTCCCAGTAAGTCAGTTCACATTTCTGTATAGACAGACTAAATAATGACACTGGCAGTACTGGGCATGGTAGTCCAGCCTATAATCCCAGAATTTGGGAGGCTGAGGCAGGAAGATTGCTGGGAGTTCAAGGACAGACTGGGCTACAAAGTGAGTTTTACATAGTGAACTCTTGTCTCAAAAAGACCAAAAAAAAAAAAAGTTTTTTACCTTTTTAGGCCAGAAGTTCAACCTAGTGTCACTAGCTACATTCAATGTGTCCAGCAGGGTGTGGGCCTTTCCAGAGTCTAAACCAAAATCTGCTTATATTTTTCAATCTTCAAAAGGCTCCATCTTCAAAGCCAGCAACATTTTATCTCCCTCTGATTCTCTTTTTTGGTCTCCTCTTTCCACTTGTAAGGACTCTTGTAGTTATAGTTAGGGCCACCTTGTTAATCTCCCATCTCAAGATCCTCAAATGAATTACTTAGAAACTGATTGATCCTGGGCCTTAGGATGCCAGATCTGTCCATTTTCTGTTGCTAGTTATGCAACACTACAGACGGAAATTTTAAAAAAGTCTCTGCAGGCTCATAGTTCTGGAGACCAAGGACAAGGGTCTGCATCTGGTGACAGCCTTTTTGCCAGAAGAGTCCAGAAGCTGTGCAGGGCATCACATGGTAAGAGACAGTCAGGGTGTGTGTGTGTGTGTGTGTGTGTTCTAATCTCCCTCCTTCTTCAAACAAAGTCACCAGCAAGCAATGAAGACAGCTCTCCTTTGATATCTTTATCTAATATTAATATCCTCCCAAATGCCTCCCCTCCAAACACCTCTATATCTCACAAGAATGAGTCAAGGGCCTGAATCCAACATGAATTTAGGAAGAGCCCAATCATATTCAAATGGGCCATTATTCTGCCCCTTCCACATGGGTAAACTTTTTAAATGCCCTTGTGATTCTTCTGAACAAAAAGTTTTAGCAGCACTTGAAGGATAAAGGAGGTGATAATTTTTTGGTTTGATTTTGTTTTATAAGACTGGATATAGAATAGTAGCAATAAAAGAGGCAATCATTTCGATCTCTAGCTACTTTTTTTAGTGAAGTCTTAATAGTAAAATTGTGTTGGAGAAGAATAATTTTTGACACCTCTAAAGTCTGCCCAGAGCTCTTTTCTCTCTTCTTCCCTTACTCAAAACATGACATATTGTAGAAGCTTCCAAACCCACAGTTATAATTAAAAAGACGAGCAAAAGATATGCAGTCGCATGCTCAAGGTGAGCCTGAAGATATCCAAACCTAGATTTATAGGAAATGAGCTTTTCAGAGGCTGAAACTGAAGAGGCTAATCTGAAATGAAACTCAATTTTCTCCAACACAGCAGCCCCAGGTTACTTGAAACCGGTCTTTTGTCAGCACTGGGGCCTCAGAAAATGAAAGAGTGCAGAGATGATCAAACGCCAGGATTGCCATATTGTGTGAAGAAGGCGAGCATGTGTTTTGGTTGGAAGGGGAAAGAGTGTTCAATTAATCCCGAGATGTTTGCAAAAACAAATGATGAGCAAAAAGAAAACTTAACTTGAAAACGGTTGAGTCCTAGTGAAAGAACCACCACCGTGATCTGGCAGCTGCAAGCTACGTGCATCAGCCCGCCCAGCCGGAGCGTGGATAATGAGGAGCGAGGAGCAGTTCATGGAGAGTTTTCATTAAAACCAAAGCAGCGTGGCAGATGGGCAGGCCTCAGCGGCCTGCACCACAGCTCTGGGGAGGCAGGCTGCACTTTCCCAGCCTGACTGGGGCCCCCGGGGCGCTGCTTCTCTTCAGAAGAGGCTCGAGTGGAAAGCCGCGTTGAGACTGCGTAAGGGTCTGTCTATACCCCAGTCCCTGGCCTACAGATGAGCAATCAAGCCCATGGGGTTGGGGGAACCCCCAGCATGTCAAAGCAGAGGGCTTTCTGCCTTTCCCTGTTCAGGTTACTCCCAGGATTTCAGACTAGTTGAAGGTTGCTTTTGCCTTTTCATCCTCAATACAGAGAATCTATAGATTCCATTTAAACAAGTACCTCGCTGATGCATTCTAAAAATGAGTATTTATACAGCTCAGCTAAAACAAAGGCTATGTGTGTGTGTGTGTGTGTGTGTGTGTGTGTGTGTGTGTGTGTGTGTTCAATGAGAAGAACACACTAATAGTGTTTTGACAGGATATCATGTCTCCATCTTGTACTATAAACAACTACTACAAAGACAACAACATGCAACACATTAATTATTGTAACTGTCCTACTAACCTGTTTTGAAATTGTCTCATTGCTATTCACTTCTCAATAAAATCAATTTTAAAGAAATAAAATAAAAATCAAGCATAGTGCTGGTCTGCACCCAGCTTTGGTAGCCCACAGGGCACCACTGCTGTTGTCCCTATGGTTGACTCCTGTCCTGAAATAACCTTGCCATAGTAGTGGCTGGACTTGAGCCTGCTTGACAGGAAAGCACCAGTATGACAAGGATGGTGCAGCTCTTCTCCAGGGAAGGCTATTCCCTATTGACCTGATGGAATTATTTGATTCGTGTGGCTGTAAAAGGAACTGTTGGCTGCAGCCAGCTGGAGGTGAACATCTTGGAAAAGGCATAGCCAAATACAAGGAAGGTGAAGATGCCTGAGGGTTGCACACTCCTGATCCTGCCTCCTCCCGCCTGTCCTTTCAGAGCTGTGGCTAGGTCTGACAAAATGACAGTGGTAGGTCTGGATCCTGTGTCCCCTTCCCTACCGCCACCCACTCTCGTTACACCCTTTAGTCCCCTGAAGCCACTTAGCCCTGCTCAGTGGAGCTTCCTTCTCTGTTCATTGGCCTTGCCAGTGCTGACACTCTAGTAGGCTCCTCCGTGGGCAGAGCTGGATCCAAGAACACAAGAGTGGCAGGAGCCAGTTTAATCCCAGCTGCCCATTTTCTTTTTGCTGCCTGTCTCTGCCCCCAGAGAAGCTGCCTTAGTCTCATCATGCTCTCTGCAAAGGCGCCAGTTGTTCCGGGATGTCTCTGGTCCCTTGAGAAAATTGCTGTCTGTATCTCAGTTGCTCTAATACGCATGGTAAGCCCAGCTATATGACAACCTTGGAGAGCAATGGCAACTAGGCAACTCTGTGGCCAGTATGGACAGTAACTGATTGAAGGACAGTAAGTGATGTACAGACAGCCTAAAAAGGAAGCGAGGATGTCAGCTTCGTGAAGCTGCTCTGGAGATGTCTACCGAACTCTAAAACAATAAAGCAGCAAGGGATCATGGAACCTTCGAGGAAAGTCTGCGATAAAACCTGAGATTTGAGAACTTTTTTTTTTTAATTTAATTTTATTTTATTGAAGAACAAATAGCAATAAGACAATTTCAGAACAAATTAGCAGGACAGATTCAATAATTAATATATTACATATTGTTTTTGTAGTGGTTTTTTGTCATACAAGGTGCATACATAATATTCTACTTACAAACACTATTAGAGCAGATATCTCTAATTAATGAATTAAGAGAATGTAGCTATATACTTATCTTATTTTTTTAAAGCTGAATTATAGTACAGTT
Source organism: Ctenomys sociabilis (assembly GCA_004027165.1). Classification (NCBI taxonomy): domain Eukaryota; kingdom Metazoa; phylum Chordata; class Mammalia; order Rodentia; family Ctenomyidae; genus Ctenomys; species Ctenomys sociabilis. The sequence goes on along the minus strand of PVKA01046031.1, from coordinate 8,006 downwards.
TCAATAAATAATACTTTCTATCTTGTTATCTTCCTAGTGGTTGTCCATAGTGCAAGAAGCCAACAGAATATCCTGTCCAAACACTATTAGTGCAAATCTTGCAGAAGTACTGCATATTTATCCTAACTGTACTGTTTACACAAACACAGAATGGTTCTTCCTTTCTTTCCCATTTTTTTTTGTTTAGTCCTGTCACAGATGGGCATTCCATTGTCATTCAATTATTATAGATGCCTGAACTCAGCAAAATAATCCAACACATGAGGAATGGTTGAAAAAGATGTGTGGTATTTCTATTCAATGGAATATTACTCAGCTATAAAGAATGATAAACTTGAAGCATTTATATTGAAGTGTGTGCCACGTGAACATATGCTCATAAGTGAAATAAACCAGACACACATGTGCAAATATTGTATAGTCTCCCTAGTATAAGAAATCAAAAGAAGAAATACAAATAGAAATGTATAACAACAAATAAAAAGAATTTAGTCAGATAGTCAGGGTAAACTGAACTGCATATATTGCAGGGTACTAATCAGCTTTACTCCTGGATGGTTAACAACCTAAGTTCACAGATCAAAAATTGGAGAAATAGAAGAGCCACAAGGTCAGCCAACATTTTGGCCCTAGCCTTTCAAGGTCAGTGAAGACTCAGGACATAGGTAAACCTGTATTGTAACATCATGGAACTCATTTGTGCCCCAAGTTTTCTGATCAAGGAGACTATGGAGCCACAGAGGAATGTGATCGATGATGTACAGTGTGCCTGAGGAGAGCCACATGGATAGAAAACTTTCTCTCAGGCTCTCACAGAGAGCAAACAGGTCAAGCAATGACTGGCTGTGCCTCATCCACATAGATGACACTGACAAAGAATCTACAAAGTGGGGTACAGGGTTACAGGATAAACCCTGAGAGGACTTGACTGACCTCATCAGATACAAAAGTTACATTTTTTGTTATATAGGTCTTGCCTTATCTCGGTCTTAACCATCCAGCAGAAAAGTATAAAAATGAGGTATATAAAATAAGGCCATAATAATAAGCTGAGCTGTAAATGGCTCTAGTCAACAACTTCTTCGGATAACCCTCTAATATAGTGGACTGCTGAACTGTGTTGGAGAACTTGGTTTTTGCCAAGTTTCTGTGAAATGCTAGCTTTCCTTCAGGGGCTTTTATTTAACCTCTCTTTTTCCATCTCTTTATCTCCAGCCTTTGGTTTTTGTTGTCTTTTTCTTTCTTTTTTGTTTTGTTTTGTTTTATAGTGGGTGCTGGGGAGGGAACTGGGGTCTCGCAGCAGGCAAGTGCTCTGCCACTATATAGGCTGCAGGCTGCTTTAAGTGCCATTCTTATGCACAGCCTACAATCTGACTTTGCCTTTCTAAAATCCTGTCAACTGACCTATCTTTTTATAGGTGAATTTAATCTTGTTACATTTATTCCAGACACTAGTAGATTGGAGTTATTTTTAACACTATCTTTTGTTTCTGTTACCACCCTTTATCTCTCCTTCTTATCTGTTTTATGGCCTTCTGTTGTGTTGATAACATTTTTGTATATTTCTTTTTCTTCCCTCTCTGCTAGCTTGCAATCCATAAATTGTGTTTATCTTCTTTTGGTTGTTATCTTTAAACTTTTAGCATAAACATTCAGTCATAAATTTCCTCATAAAGTTTAAATTTGTTCATTGTTTTAATTCCCCTCTTCCACATGAAAGGGGCTTCTCACACTTTAAATGCTTGCTCTCTCCTCCCTCTACCCACTTATTCATCCTTTTTTTTAACCCTGAAATTTCCAACATACAAAAATACAATGTTAAAAATATATTGTAGGCAGTGTTAAATGTAAAAACCTCTTCTAAAAGTTTGTTTGTATGCTTACAATTGTTTCTTATAGCTCAACCTGTGCTCTGGACTAACTTTCTTTTTTTTTTTTTTTTTTTTTTTTTTTTTTTTTTTTTTTTTTTTTTGTATTTTTTTAGTATAGGGTCTACAGGGTCTCACTACTAGCCCAGACTTGTAGTGATCCGCCTGTGTTCAGCCTCCCAAGAGCTGGGGTTACAGGTGCACACCACCCTGCCCAGTCTCAATTGCTGTCTCAGTGCACCCTGGGGGCAGGGGGCAGGGCCAGCACAGCATGCTGGGAATCAAACCCCAGCCTCTGTGTCTACTTAAGCAGGGGCTTTGATTTGCTGAGCTATTTGGCTGACCCTAACTTTCATTCTTGTAGAAACTATGTTTTAATGATTAACTTCTAAGAGTAATAAGGTCTTTTAGACACCGGGTCACTTTAGACACTGGGTCTCTAACAATGTTATTATTTTTTCTCTCCCTCTTGAATAACTAAAATGGCTATAATATCTAAGGTCAGCTGATATTTCCTTCAGTGCTTTAAAGAAGTTGATCTATTCATTTCTTGCATAAACTGTGAGGATTTTGTTTGTTTATTGTTTGGGTACTGGGAATTGAACTCAGGACTTTGCAGTTGCCAGGCAGGCACTATGCTGTATCCCCAGCATATATTGTTGATGATGAGATACCTGCTGTCAGTCTTCCTAATTTATCTTTGTACATTCAGCATCTTTTCTCTCATTGTATCCTTGATATTCTGCAGTTCTAGCATCATGTATCTTAGCTTTTATTTATGTTGCTTATGCCTCAAGGTGCACTTTGAATCAAGAGTAAAGCGAGAATATGCTAGCCTACACTTGTGATCCCACCTACTGGGAAGTTAAGGAAAGAGAATCATGAGTTCAATACAGCCTTGGCGACCTAGCAGAATCCATTAAAAAATTTAAACAGATAGATGATTTATGATAGATGACAGATCACAGATGATTGATTGATAAGTATATAGATAGTGTCAGAGATATAGTTCAGAGGTAGTGTACTTGCCTAGCATGCATGAGACTCTGGATTCAATCCCCAATATCAGGAGAAGAAAGTTCTATCTATCTTCAATTCAGGAACATGCTTGCTTGCTTGCTTGCTTGCTTATGGCTGGCTTTACCTGACATGGGGGCAGAGCTGGCACAGCATGGGGTACCAGGCCTTGAACTGAGGTCCCTGCATGCTTGCCAAAGCTTGCCTACGCAGTCATTTTAGACCAGTGAGCTATCTTGCTGGCCCCAGCTTTTATGTTTCCAAATACTGCTTTTCTGTTATTCCCTTCATGCTTTTCTTCTGGAACCCCTATTTAAATGTCTGTTGGAATTTCTCAGTCCATCTCTTGTGTCACCTACACTTGTTTTCAAGCTTAACTATTTGTTCTTTTGTTTATTCCTAATTTCTTTACTCTGTGTTGCATCCCATGCATTTCTCAATACTACATTACAACTCATTCATTTCTTGTTTTAAAGCTTATCACATCTGTTTTTTTACATTTTATTTATGTATTTATTTATTTATTTATTTTGGCTTTTTGAGACAGAGTCTCACTATGCAGTTCAGGCTGGCCTTAAGCTCACTTCGTAGCTCGAACTCACAACAATTCAACTTCCCAAGTGTTGGGATTACAGGCATGCGCCACCACACCCGGCTATTTTTTTACATTTTCAATTATTGTATTTTTCCATTTCCAACATTTTAATTTTTTCATGTTCCCTTCTTACTATTTTTCCTTTTTGTTGCTGTTTCCATTTTATATTTCTTTTTTTTAAATTAATTTTATTAAGAAAGAAATAGCAATGAGACAGTTTCAAAACAGGTTAGGACAGTTACAATAATTAATACATTGCATATTGTTGTCTTCCTAGTAGTTATTCATAGTACAAGATACAGACATGATATCTTGTCTAAACATTATTAGTACAAATCTTCTCATTGAACTAAGAGAAAGTAGCTGTATATTTATCCTATCTTGTATATACAGATGTATGTATATTTTTTCTACTACCAAATGGTCCTTCATTTATATCCCCTCTTTTGTTTAGTTTTGTCAGAGATGAGTATTCCATTTCCATTCAAATATTGTAGGTGCATGAATTCAGCAAAATAATCCAATATAGTCTAGTAGTCCATAATAGGAGTGGGTGATCCACACAACCGGCAATTTGTTGTTGACTTGAGCCTTTTACAGCTCAGCATATTAACATGGCTTTACTTTATGTACCTTGTGTTTATATTTTTCTCCATTTTATATTTCATTACAGATATTATTTCATTTATCTTTTTACCTTAAACATTATTGAAAAACTGCAGGATTATTTTGAAAAATTAATTTTTAGATGAATATTTTTCTAATTGTTCATTATATTGACTATCTTTCCAGCATTTGATTTCATCAATGAATTTGAGGACTTTCATTTGCATTTGCCTGTGAATCATTTTTTCTTTTTCCTTTCTACCTCATCATTATATCATCCTGAATCCTTGAACCCCAAATTCAAAACTAGATTTCACATGAGATTTGTAGCCTCTGTCTCTGGGTGGTGCAGCCAGGCCAGTCATCAAATCTTGGGTGAAATACCACTCACTGTGTCTGCTCTGGTGCTGGCAAGTAACAACTTATCCTCTCGGCCTGGCGTACACCGTGTTTGCTGGCCCATGAGAGTGTTTCTCTTGCTTTTAGGCTTTTGTTCTATTCTTTTTTATCTTTTGCATTACACCTCTAGTTACATATATTTGAAACAGACAGATCAAAGCCATTATGATAGAGAAATAGATATTGTGAGATGACATCTGGAGTCCAGGACATGAGTGTCAACCCACGGTCATCCTGAAGCCTCTTAATCCTTATTAGAGTTCTGGGAGTCTCAGACTCATGAGAATTGAAACGGATCTGCTCTCACCAAAACTCATAGAAAAATCTCTAAGAAAATTAAGACCTACGGGGAAAAGAGGGCTCTATCCAGAAAATCAAATGTACATATCTTAGAAATGTGAGGCGCCAGAGAGTGCTCAGTAGAATAAGTGCTTGCCTGGCAAGTGCAAAGTCCTGAGTTCAATCCCTGATACTGCAAAGACAGAATGACAAACAGAAAGACAGGAAGGAAGGAAGGAAGGAAGGAAGGAAGGAAGGAAGGAAGGAAGGAAGGAAGGAAGGAAGGAAGGAAGGAAAGGAAGGAAAGGAAAGGAAAGGAAAGGAAAGGAAAGGAAAGGAAAGGAAAGGAAAGGAAAGGAAAGGAAAGGAAAGGAAAGGAAAGGAAAGGAAAGGAAAGGAAAGGAAAGGAAAGGAAAGGAAATGTGAGAAGGGTTTTTTGGTAGCAGCACATGTTGAAACACATGCATTTTCTGTTTCACAGATCACATGTGAAAGGCGTTCATTCAAGAGTAAAACAGTATGAAGAATAGCACTTCTCTTACAAGAAGGTTGTCCTGAATCCTCTTCCCTGAAATGTGTATAAACTAGTGCACTCTGAGATGCAGGGTACTGTCACAGGCTTAGTTCTGCAGACTCTGAGCAGAGATCAGCATAGAAAAAATTGCTGTCATTTGGATGTGGTTTGATCATATCCTCCAGAGTTCATGGGCTGGGAGCTTAGACCTTGGAGGTGTTGGAAGATGGGGTCAACTGGAAAGGTGATTAAGGCCACGGGGGTGCTAACCTCACAAGGGAATGAGGTGTCATGGAATGAGTTCTTCTGGGGTGAGTTGTCATAAACAGGTGAGCCTGTGCCTCCCCCTGCTTTGGTATGGTTGTCCATTATGAGTGATATGTGACCTCTCCCTCACACACCTTCTCTGCCATGCTGCCATCTGCCATGAGGTCTGCCTCTGGGCTTAGAGTCCTCATAATGTGCCAGTGCTGTGCTATGTGGACAGTCAGACTCCAAAATGAATAAGCCTCTTTTCTATAATTCACTTTGCCTCAGGAATTTTGTTTTAATTATGGAAAACAAGTTAATATAAGAAATGTATTAGGGAATTCCCTTGGGATCAATAATTATCGGGCCTTTAAAGATCTCATGGACTACATACCACTGTGTCTATGATGCCTAATAGTTAAAACATCCCTGACTGGCTCCAGAGAGAAAAAGTTAGAACTGCTGTCCCAGGTGTCCTGCTTCCTGTGCCAGGACATGCAGTAGCCAAGGTCTGAGTGGGCCTGGACAAGGCCAGGCTGCCTGCCTATAGCTGTTCCTCATGGCCCTTCCTAGCACATTTCAGTCCCTCCTTAGGCTGCACATGCAGAGCAGAAACCTTGAGAACTACATGCCTTATTACTGAAAGGGGCAGACCATCTGCAATTGACAGTCACGGTGCAGTGCAGCCATTGAGCCCATAAGTGAACCCCTTCCATTCTCCATGGACACAACAGAAATCTGGCATTTGCTAGTAATGCCAGGGGTAAAGTGGAGAAAAGTTTCAGAGTTAGTGTGTGCATATACTCCATGGAATGTTTCACTGAATTTGTTTGCTGTTAACTGAGTTGTGTTAAACTTAATTTAACAGGATTCATATCCTTATAAGAGGAGGAAAAAACATCAGGTGCCCACATCTTGTGTGCATACAGACAAGGCCCTCTACAAGCCAAGAAGCAAGATTTCCCTTGAAATAAATTCATTCTGGACTTGGAGCCTGCAGAATTACAAGAAAACAAATTCCAGTGACTCCAAATGGGCTAAGTATACCCCCCTGGTTTCAGACACAGTCTGTTTTAATTACTACTGAAGACATTTCTGTTTTTAGAAAATAGATCCTTCAGACAAAATTCTGCTTTGGGTAGCTCACCTGTTAGAGCAAGGAGATAGCGATCTCCCCGCACATGGAAGTGCTGTGTGGCATGCAGCAGCAGCATACATATTTTATTACCTAAAGAGGCTTGGCGTTATGTGTCAAGATAAGGCCCTGGGAAATCAAAGAACTCCTTCAGTCAAATAAGATAGGCTGTCAGATGGCCTCTTTCTGAAGAGGCTGAAATCTACCAGAAAGGAAACTATCAGTTCCTAGGCATAAAGAACCAGTGAGTTTCTTTGATGCCCTTAAAAGAATCTGTTATTTCTAGTAGCCACTGGGTAGACATAGCTGAAGATTTGGTCCAAAATCTAAGGCTACATGTCTGCAGAATTATAATGTAAACTGAACACAAAATCTAAAGTCTGTGGCTGGTATGTTAATTTTAGGGCATTTATTAAGATGGGGTACCCTACATCTTGGGAAGGGAACACTTGGATAGTTGGAAACACTTAGAAATGTAAACTGGAAAATCCCCCTGAGTCCTGCTTTCATGCAGAGCCTGTTTCCTCTGCCTGCAAAAGCTCACCTTCCCTTGCTGAAAGTCTTCATAATGTAGTGATCCTACCTGAAACAGCTTCTTGCCATAAGATACTATTCTTCTTTGAGACTCACTCATGCGCATTTTGGATCCCTAAATAGAATCGGATACCTCAGTACCCTAGGAGAGAGTCTCAAGGGCTGTTCTGGAAAATGTAAAATTTCACTTATTCACATGAGCAGAATTCTGGAAAACAGCTGTGTAGATCCTAGGCTGATAATAGCTAAGAACAACCTGAAGCGAGGCTGAATTTATTAATAAGGATACATCTACTCACAGTGGCAGAGAATGTTCTAACTCAGGCAGCTGGAAATACTTCCAACAGTTTTCTTGACTGGTTGACTGAATTTTGGATTCAACCACATATGTGAGACTACAAGATGCTCAAACGTCCATGCTATAATGAGCTCTGCGTACTTCTGTTAGCACTGCTGCCCCTGGATTTAGGGAAAACCTCATTTATCATCATGAGCTCTCATTCACCATTCTGAACAAGTAGCACACTTTTAGTGAAGGGAGCACAGTGACTTCACACTTGTGAAACCCACAGGCCTGACTGTACACTTCAGTGTCCAGAAAAAGCCTACCGACAAAGAAAAGTCCAGGTCCTGATGGATTCACAGCTGAATTCTACAAGAAATTTATACAAGATATAATCCCCACACTCCACAAACTCTTCCATGAAGTTGAAAAGGAAACAGTCCTCCCAAAATCATTTCTAAAGGCAAGTATAATACTGATTCCAAAACCAGGGAAAGACACAACCAAAAAGGAGAACTACAGGCCAA
>PVKA01046030.1:0-15180 GCA_004027165.1 Ctenomys sociabilis | reverse complement strand
TCCAGTAGTAAGGATTGGTTGTGATGGAGAATCCAGAAACAGTGCAGGTGAGGGACAGGGGCTGTGAGGGCTTGACCAGGCCAGGTCCAGACTCCTCTAGCTCCAGGGACAGGACACCTGGAGACAAGGAAAAAAGTTTCATCAGCCATCGGTTTGCCAATTTTTTCCATGGAGCCATGTCTCACAGTAAGGATACTCACCATCAGACAGTGTAAGCAGGCACAGGACAAGACCCACCAGTGTCATGTTCTAGCCCACACCTTTGCCGTCTCCAGAGACCTTAGCCGTGTCACAGCATGGGACTGTGAACTGCAACAGTCCAGGACGAAGATTTGAATCTAGATTTGGAAGGCAATTTTGCATATGGGTGGTCCCTTTGCTTTATAAAGCTACAAAGATTTTTGAGTTTCTCACTATTCTACAGGAATCTCTTTTCCTGAATCAAATGCTGCTTAAGGCTGTGACAAGTGGTATAGTGGCCTCGTTGGAGTGGTGGGAGCAGAGCAATGAACCACCATCCTGATCCCTCATCAGCTTGCTCCACTTCCTTCCCCCCTCCTGGGCCCCAGGCCAAGATCTGCCTCCTCATGGGTCCTGCTGAAGCTGCTTCAGGTTCACACGAGCCCAGCTTCTTCTCTGTCTCGCTGATCTCTGTCCTCAGGATCTCTCTTGCCGCTGGAGCTCGCTTCACCATCATTGTTGTTGTCAGCAGAGGGCCTCCTTCCTTCTGTCCTGGGCCACCTCACCTGACCAGCTCCAGAGGGAGCTAGTGATAGAGATGTGTTCTGAGTTCACCTCCCACAGTTGTTGCAACCATCTGTGATGAATGTCCTGTCCACACATGAGCTTGTGTGCCCACTGGGTGGTCATATTTTTTCAAACTTCCCCTTCTCCTCATGTTTTCTGAAGGTTATTTCTAAATTCCAAATGTTTACCTAATTATAGTCATCCTGTGTGAAGAACTGTTATGTGTCATGAATATCATGCTTGGGAGAATGATGTCCTTCAAATTAAAATTTCACTTCCAATTTGCAATCATATTTTAGCCATCAGTGTCCAGAGTTTTATCTCTATTGATGCATTGCAGATTGCATGAAATATTTTTCAGTACAATGCATCAAGGACTCTCCTGATTTCCTTTTCTTTTTCTTATTTTTATTTATTTGGTACAGGTTCTGGAGGGTCTCATTATGTAGATCGCACTCACAGTGATTGTCCTGTTTTCAGTCTCCCAAGTGCTGGGATTACAGACATGTGCTACCATGCCCAGTCTCAATCACCTTAATGTGCCCTGGCAGTGGAGGTGCATGGCATGCTGGGGATAGAACCCTGAACTGCGCTCTACCTAAGCAGGCGCTTTAGTCTGCTGAGCTATCTGGCCAGCCCTCTTCTGATTTCTTGCTACTGAGTTACCCTGCAAAAGTTTTACTTCTTTAGTAAGGACACATGGACTCTTCCAGGGTTTGCAACTAGATCTCCTTAACTTATTGCTGTGTTAGCTGACACCCTACATCAATTGGTAGTTGCATCATGAAATGAGGCCTAGCTGGGGAGATGGCTCAGTGGAATAAGCACTTCCCTGGCAAGCCCAAGGGCCTGTGTTCAATCCCTGGTTCCACCAGAAAAAGTAAAATTGTAAAGCAGAGCTGAGAATTCATCAGTAATTCAACATTGAGAGCAGAGCCAAACTCCATCTCTCCTTACTTCAAGACTCTGAGCAGAGGGTCTATATGCTCCGGCTGGCAGTGTGAAGAGCTGTGAATGCTGTATGCAGGAGGAACACTGCTGCAGCCTTATCAGCAGGGCGGGATGAGTGTCCAGTGTCATTGTCACAGCCATTAGTGCTGTTGGTCTACTTAGGAAACAGAAAAGACCCAGAGGAATCCTTTCTTGTGATCCAGTGGACACTTCCTCTGCTGTGCTATAGTGTCACGTATAGGATTGGGACAAGTCCCTTTCTTGCAGCAGCACAGTGCCTTTGAAATTCGTAAACTAATTTGTATCTGCCTTCTCTGATTTTCTTTTCCAGTATCATTTCCTGGATATATACTTGATTGTAGCATGTTGCTCTCTGTTCCCCATAAATAACTTTTATTTTAAATTTATTTTCATTAGTATATATTTTTAGGACATAGTGATTGCATTCATCATGGGTAGTCATCAACAGTACATAAGACAAGTTATTTTTCCATCTCTATTTCTTCTGCTTCAATTTAATGTTAATCAAGTGCCCTGAATTCAGAGAATAGTGGTGTCCACAGGAGTAAGGAGAAATATACTAACAAGATGCATATAAACACTCTAGATAAAATCTGGACAAGTTGAACAAACTTTTCTAAGTCTAAGATGGAGAACGCATGAACCCTGATATCCAGAAGTAGGACAGTCTGTTACTTCGTGGGCTCCCACATTCTGGTTTTTTTTTAATGTATTTAGTTACAGGGTCTCCCTACACAGATTGGACTCATAGCGATCGTCCTGATTTCAGCCTCCCAAATGCTGGGATGATAGGAATGGAGCATTAAGCCCGGTCTCAGTCTCTGAGTGCCCCGGGGTGGTGTCTCAGTGTGCCCCGGGGTGGTGGGTTGGCACAGAATGTGCAGCCAGGGATTGTACCCAGTCACTACGCTTTGCTTAGGAATGTTCTTTACTCTTATGAGCTATTTGGTTGGCTCCTGATCTTTGATAACAGAGCCTTTTACCACCCTGTTCTGTGGCCACCTTTAGGGTTGCTCTTGCATCCAGAATTCTGTTCTTTGTTCTGAATTACAATGACATTAATTGATTACTAGGAAGATGCGTATGTGTTCTACAGACATATTCTACAGACATATTGTGCAGTATATCAATTGTGCATAAACTGCTGTGGTAGGGAGGTTGTTACACTCTCTGCTAAATACTTGGAAGATCTATGAGAATTGGTTCACTAAAGTTAGGAAAGTGTGTACTGTATCGTATACAAGAATGCTGGTGGAAAGAACTAAGAATTCATAAACATGAAAAAGAAGAGAAAATCTGAGTAAAATTCCTGGAGGGCACCATTGATGGGCAAGCTGCAAAGTTGAGAGTATGATGGTGGATGATTTCATGCTTAGGAGGTAGAAATGCTTGTGATGATGGGTTTTTTTCGTTCAAAAAAGTTTAGGTGGACGGTGAGGAGTTTAGGAGGAGGGTGGAGTGTGAACTTCGTGATGCTCATCTGAGGAAAAGTGAGGCACTTCCTAGCAAGTGCGCAAGGAGTGCAAAGCACAATAAACCCGAAAAGCGACAGCACTGCTCATCAACACTGGGGCCAGGGTCTCTGCTGAAGCGCACACTGAGCTGCTCCATCTTTTAGCGTTTCCATTGATCACATTCATTCAGGCACAGTTTGAAACATGAACCTCGATAAAATCCATCATAGCTAGGCTTTTTAGTGAAAATGTGGGTAAAGTATAGGAAGTATTAAATACAGAATATCAGACATTTGTAACAAAAACTTGTTAATTTGTAATGTAGAATAAAAATGTTGTATGAGTTCCAAGACATTCAGTCCTCTCAATTTATGTGGTGCTACATAGCTGTTTGTAGATGTTGTGAGCGAAGATTAAGGAAGAAGGAAGAAGAAAGCAGGAGGAGGAGGAGGAGGAGGAGGAAGAGGAGGAGCAGGAGAAGACTTTCTAATGGGAGATAAAATACTCGGTGAGGCAACCAAGTAGGGTCTGGCAGGTGGTGGAGACACAGGTGGGCAGGCCTGTCCCGTCCTCTCCTCTGTCTCCTCTGCTGGCTGTGACTGCACTGAGTTCTCCTCTCAGATGGACCTGGTCCTGCAGCTCTTCTACTCCAGTCCCCTCCCTTCAGACTGACGTGCATGTCAATGTGCGATCCTTTGCTTTCTCATTCCTATGCCTGTGAACATTACAAGCAAAGTCTATGGTTTTGGATCATTTTCTCCTACACCTGCTCCTTTCTTTCTTTCTTTCTTTTTTTTTTAACTCCTGCTCATTTCATGGGGGCTGTGAATCTCCTTTAATTTCTTCCATAATTATTTTGAGTTTGTTATATGTCCTTGAATGATGGATGGTTGTTCACCTAAGTAAGATAATTTTCTAGAAATGACCTCCCTTGGCTGTCTTCTTTCACAAGGATGGTTCCTCTGAATTTCCCAGTGGTAAGACTTCCTTTTGCCCTGGAACAACCTTGTGTGATAAATTTTGTTTATCTTGACCTTGAAATTCTGAGGCTTCTGCAGGTAATATGTGGGTGTGTGGCCATCAGGAACATGATGTGACCACCCTGGTCCTCCCACGCCCTCTAGGCATCCAGCATCTCCCCATCTGTGCTCTCTCCACTGGGGACCTGGGCGTCCCTCTTGGATAGGAAGCAGGGCTCACCAGGGAGTCTGGATTTTCCCATCTACCAGTTTCTTGTGGTCACTCAGTCTGCAGTTTTATTTATTTTGTGGCCCTGTGAAAGGATTATGATGTTCAATTTTTCCATGTTTATTTAGTTTTGGGTAGGTCAGAGATGATTTTCAATGGGTTTTTCTTGGGCAAATCTAAGAAGCAGCTTCTGTGACCCATGTGAACTGTTACTGAGTCAGGCTTCTAAGGTCACTATTTCAAAGTCACATGTGCACAACTGTGACTAGCACAGAAGAGCAGAGGAGAAGGGGACAGGGAGATAGCTCAGTAGAATAAGCACATGCCTGGCAAGTCGAAGGTCCTGAATTTAATGCCCCTGCTCACAGAGAAGAAGGATAAAGAATAAAACCCTTAAAATATTTCAGAGCTTTGAAGTATGTTCAGGTAGCTGTTGCTATGAAGGTGCAATGGGAGGATCAGGCGTTTCATGTTGCATGAGGTCATAATCTTAATGATGTCCACAACCTACATGGGAATGAGCAGATATAAGTGAGATATCGCAATGGCAACATGAACTTGCAGTCCGTAAACACAGTGAAAGCAGTGATGATGCTGGTGCAGGTGAGGTACAGAGCAGGGGTAGGAGCTGCAGGTGCATTTGGCCTCCTTGGATGAGTGTGAGTATGAGGTCCTTGAAAACATCTGAGAAATGGAGCCTATATGTGAGAGTGTCAGTTGAGCTCTGCCTTTAGGAACCAGTGTCTGTGTGATGCTCAGTAAGTACCTCAGCACATAAAATTGTAGTGATACTAATTACATAACTAAGTATAGGGATATATGACTAGGAAAATTTGCACATTAATGTGTGACATGAGTACAGCATTCACTGATATAAAATAAAATACTTCGAGGCCAAATAGGATTGTGTTTATGAAAGAAACACATGAATATTAGGAAAATGGAAGCGCTGACCTTTTCAGTTTACCGACAGACTAAAATGATAGATGGGAACTCAAGAGGTGCTGAAGTGATAGAGGAAGACAGATAGACAGACAGACGACAGACTGAGACAATGAGACAAATGGGTAATAAGATGGAAGTGATTTTGCCTTATTACACATATTTCACAATTACTAACGTGTGAAAGAAAAGTGCATGCTCAATTTGTGCTCAGCTCCCTTTCATAGAAAGACTACAGCGAGGCCCCTGGAAGTTCCACTGAGCACCAGCCGGACACCCTTATCCTGTGTCCTGAGCGCTGGCTCTGCAAAGCGCTGGGTCTCATCCTGGAGACCAGGTCTCCTGGTATGGTCCAGGGATAGCCAGAACTGTTTATGTTCTCAAGACCCATGGAGAGGGGTGTGAAGGATTTCATTCCTTTATCTCAAGCATTTATTTCTGCGTGACACCGTTCCTCGTCATTGACATGAAATTAGTAGGAGATCCATTTTATGGGATGAGGATATGACATTAAGAAAATTAATTTCACAAAACGCACAAGTTGTTCACCCTTCAAGTGAAATTCATACACAGGAAATGAAAACGAAGTCACAACTTGAAAATGTTCAAGTGCAATCAAGCGTACCAGACAATATTTACTGGAACTTGGGGTCTTCACAGCAACTCATGCATTGCGGGCTCTGCTCTGGTCCTGTGACGTTTGTACAGAAGAAAACCCCAGAGGCCAACAGGAAGCCCTCATTCCACTGCTTCCTCTGCTGCATCAGGTGGTGGGCCAGGCCTGGTTCTCCGTGGACACTCTCGCCCTCTGCTGGCCGTGATTGCCCCTGCAGGCAGGTTTGTTTATGGCCCCACAATGATGTGCCCTCACTGTGTCTCTCACGCAGTAATTCGCGGCCATGGCCCTGGTCTCAGGCTCCTCATTTGCAGACACAGTGTGAACTTGCATTGTCTCTGGAGATGATGGCTTGAACCGTTGCGACCCATAACAATATATGTGTTCCTAGTTTTCTCCCTCCAGTGTTGCCTGTGCTTCAGCCATTCAGCACTCCGTGTCCATCAGCGTCACACTGCCCTGAAGGTTGTTGGTCACATTTGCAGTGTTTTTCTTTGGTCTTTTTGAGACAGGGTCTCACTATGCAGTTCAGGCTGGCCTTAAGCTGACTTTGTAGCTCAGCTTGGTCTTCAACTCACAGCAATCCTCCTGACTTAGCCTCCGGAGTGCTGGGATTACAGGCCTGCGCCACCACGCCCAGCTCTTTGTGGTGTTTTTGATGCAGCTCAGGAGAAGCGGGTGCGCACACATCAAACACAAGTGCTGCCACAATTTGTTTGTGTCAACGTATTGAAATTTGGGAAGGAAAAATATGATGTCTATATATAAGTGTACATCTGTCTTTCATCTCTTTGTCTATTGATCTATGTGTCGATTATTTATTTATATAGCTTCTGATCTTTATCATCTTCTTGTTTATCAAATACTCCCGCTATAATTCTAGAATTATCTGTCTTCAGATGTGTGCATTCAAACACATTTTTTTCTTCTCTAGTGGCTTCTGCTAGAATTATTAAGGTGGAACTTTCATAATATTTATTATAATTTAGAACGATATCCCTAGTGCATATGACCTCTTCCAAAGTTTCCCTCTGCTGATTCTCCTTCAGTTTATATTCCAGGACTGCAAGGAAGTTGGAGGTGTTCCTCTAGAACTTTGAAATTCTCCTGGGCACTAGGCACGCATTTCATGTACATGGCAGCTATTTATTTTCCTGCTCACCTCCAAACAGTAGCTGCTTCGGTCTCTCAGCTGTGGGCATCAGCGTGCACATGCTAAAAACATCCCACATTGGTACAGACAAGGACACTCGTGTGACTTAGAGGGCAGCCTTGCCTGGAGCCTGGTGTTCAGCCACAAGACAATTGTTCCTGCTCTTCAGTTTTCTGGTTTACATGTTACAGGATGTGAAGTCTAATCATGAAAACTTTTCTCAGTTCAATTGTTTTGAAACATTTCATTTTGAATTAATTAGTATTCAATTGCATGAATATTGTTCAATCTTAATTTTTAAGATTTATACTATATCTTTGAAATACAATTGATCTAAATGACATCATATGATATCTTCTCCTAGTGTTAGGAACCTTAAAAAGTATATTTCCATTTTCTGTTGATTTTAAATTACTTCTTCCCTGTCTTTTATACACACACACACATATATGAAAAAATATATACATTTATAACCTGCCATAAGATTTATACTGTTTCATAGATATCTTCAATTACCTTTTAAATAAGGGTTCATCTAATATATGTTATATAGTCCTGCATAACTATCACTTTGAGAACTCTTTATTGTTCATGCAGAAGCATAGTGCAACTTCGCATGCCTTCGCAATTATGCTCTCGTTATTTCCTCTATGCTACAACTAGAGGTATTAGAATATTTTAACTTTGTACAACTAGAAAATATTTTTCTTTTTGTTTGCAAAGGTATATTTTCTAAGTATAAAATTCAAAGAGAATAGATCTTTTTTTTTTCTTTCAGTCCTTTAATTAGTCTAGTTTCTTACAAACTTGCTCTTTTTGTTTCTTTCTAATGTGGAATAAGATGCTATTTAATTTTATTTCTTCTACAGCTAATATTTGTATGTATGTGGTTTAACCATTTTTTCTCTATACTAAGCTTTGGATAATTTCATTTTTGTGCATCTTAGTATGATTTTATTTAAATTTCTTGTGCAAAACGTTCATTTTTCTGGGAAATGTTGAACCAAATTCAGACATTTTAAGTCTTTAAATATTTACTGCCTACTCCTTTCTACTTGGAGAATTGTAATTCTAAAAAAAAAAAGAAAGAAAGAAAGCAGCAATTAATGCTTACAATTTTTGTTTTTTCTCTGATTTTTTTCCTCTCTTGAATTTCTTATAACTTCTTAGTTATTTTTTTTAAAATAAAACTTATACATTTATGTCTGGTAATCTGAAAAACTAATTTGCAAATAGCCTCATGTAATGCAGCAACCATTGTAGGATTCCTATTACTTTCTTTACTGAAATCTTGTATCATGTGTAATGCTGTTGTCTTCTATCACTATTTTCTATTTTTAAAAATAATAATAAAATATATAAAAAATGATGTGAAGTCTAGAACATGAATGCTTTTACATTTATGGTGGGAATCTTCATCATTCGTGCTAGTAAAACTGTATGACGATTCATACATTTAGAAGAAATAAATTCATTACACACAGGATCGGCTGATTCAGTGCTCAGTCCTGGGGAGCTTTCCTTCTGAGTCCTCCCATCACTGATCCCAGGACTGTGGCTGAGGCAGCGTAGGTAAGGGAAGGTGGGGAACAGAGCACAGCGCCACTGCACCTCCCTGAGGAACTCTGCTGATGACACCGACTTCCATTGAGCTACATATGGAAAACCTTAGCGATAGGGGATTTCTAAAGGGAATGTCAGTTTCATGGTAGCAATCCAAGGTATTTCATTTGGCCACTGTACTATTCTCTCAACACACACTGCCTTGGAAGACAGGTATCCCTAGTAAGAGTTGTCACCTTACAGCATCCCTTCTGAATTCTTGTATAAGGAATATCTGTTGGTTTTCACTTACAATGACACAGAAATTGGAGGAAGTCTGCTCAGGCACCAGACATCAGTTCCTAGGGAAGTCGATTAAAGTGCAAAGAAGGTGTGAAGGTCCCAACTCACTCTTACTTCCCCATCTGGTCATGGAGCCCCTCTGTACCTGGCCAGACCCAATGACCTTCCCAACCGTTGTGTGTTGCAGCTGTGTGAGCCCTCAGAAGTGGTTTTGTAGCTGGAGACACCTGGTGTTGGATGTTCAACCTCTTAGACTTGGAGTTAAGTAAATTTTTTCTTTTTTAAATTATCCAGCCTCTTGCATTTTGCTATAGCAACTCACATTTTATTAATGTATAAAATCATAAACATAGATCTTTTACAATAAGAAAGAAATAATATTAAGCTACTTAATGTATTTGGTACAGGGGCTCACAAAGTGAGTCAGGTTCAGTGATCTTGCTGTTTTCAGCCGCCCATGTACTGAGGTTACAGTCATGCGCTACCACACCCAGTGTTGGTGGCCAGCTCAGCATGCCTCAGGTTGGGGCTGATGAGGCATGTGGTGCCCATGATTGTATACTTCTCCCGGCATCCACTGAGCTATCTCTCAAGTCGAATATGTTTGTATTTTGAACTGCTTCCATTTAGTCCTTTTCCTTGATTGTTTATGATTTTAAGTAGCTCATCAGCTTATCTATTTTTTTAACTTGTATGTGATGAAACAGAAGTCCTTTGATAAAACTATCCAGAAACTTTCATTGTCTTTAATCAGTTTGAGTAGCTGCAGCTCCACATTGAACTTAATATCCTGACTAGGGCAATACCCTGTCTTCTTGACAATACTGTATTCATACCCTTTTTCTGAGGGCTGCTGAATTTCCTTTGTATTCAGATTAAATGATTCTGTCTGACACTTGAGCATTCTTCTTCTTTTGATTCAAACCATGAAGAATCAAAATCGATCTGGGCTCACATGAAATTCTGAATTCCCAGAGAGTTTATTTTCTTCTCAAATTAATATTACTACAAAAAGTAATTTTTCTAAAATATTTGACGAGAAAAAGCTGAAATAAATGGTTTTAGTGATTCACTAGGCATCATGCTAAGTGATATCTTTTACATTTTTACCTGTTGATTTCAGTATATCCTGGTTATCAGAGAAGGATGCCACCTGTGTCACCTGGGTGTCAGTGATGGGCAAGGGCTTGAGCTCCTGGAATGTAGACATCGCTTGCAGGACCTGATGCTGGGTAGTCCCCGTGTCAGCAGAGCCCCGATGTCTGTGGTAACCCGGAGGAGCTGCAGGCTGAGGAGTCTTTTCCTGACACTCTACCCAGTGCATCTCAGTTCAGGATTGCCTTGTGCTTTCACAGGTTCAGAGAGGGATTGGTTGGAGACCCAACAGGAGTGAGCCTCACAACATTTAGGCAAAGGCCCTGGCTGAAGATCACTTGCTCTGACAGTTCTGAACATGATTACTGGCAAGAACTAGTGCCAAGGTTCTGCCATGTCTCACTCTGCTTCTTTTCCCTTTATTTGTATTATTTTATTTATTTATTCATTTGAGGTACCAGGGATTGAACTCTCATCCCTGCACTTGCCAGACACGTGCTTATTCTCCTGAGCTATCTCCCCAGCCTACTTCACTTTCTTTAATTATGGAAACCTGATTTACATGGGAAGGCAGAGGCTGCATGATCCCACTGACCTAAAGGACAGAGAATGGTGTCGCACAGGGAAGGAGAGAGTACAATAGTAGTTGGCGCGGATTTGTTCAGAGGGTAAATAGCAGTGGTTGATCATGGGGGACAATTTCAGATATGCAAGGAAAGTAAACTCTAAGACCTGCTGTGAATGTCATGCATGTAAGTAACAATATTCCTTAAAATATATAAATTTCAGAAAGGAGTGCTTTTCAAGTTTTATGCTATAATAGAAATGCACTGAACAGCAGAGTGTTCTGGGGTAAGAGATGTATGTTTCACTTTGACAGCCATACTGATTTGAGAACTCTGCAGGTTTTCTTATATTGAAATGCATCATGTTCCATAAATTAGATATATATTATTTTAAAACAATTCTATGTCATTAAAATACTTCAGATATGTGTGTAACACATATGTCAATGATTTATAGATGATTGGTGAAGAAATCTTTGACATGTATTATAGGGAGAAAAAAATTGATTACACATACGAGATGTTTAGATGACAGATAAATCATGGATCGGAACTTGAATATAGATGGAAACAATCACATATATAATTTTCTTTCGTGTAACCGGGGATTGAACTCAGGTCATTATATTTCCAGGCAAGCATTTTTTTTAGTGAGCTATCTCCCCAGGCCCTAGAATTCTGAAATTATTCATAATTGCACTGATGATAGATGATGAATATTTAGTAGATAAATAAAGAGAATTTGAAGATTTGAGTGACTAGGCAGTGCATGGTAGTCAGGGTTCGATGCTGGCGTGCATGCTGCCCCTGCCCCTGGTGTGCACTGAGGCTGGGCAAGGTGACATGATCCTAATATCCCACAACTTTTACATCTAAAACCGTAAGGATCACTATGAGTCCAATCAGTGTAATGAGACTCTATAGACGCTGGACTAAATACATTTAAAAAATTAAATAAAAAATATGAGGAAGCATAGATGGATAGATGGATAGATATATGGGTGAATAGACAACTGTACACAAAGATTATTGGTCAAAAATATTATTGGCCAGATTGAGCACACAATATTGCATTTTGTTCATAATTTTGCAGCAATATAGGGATTAATTGCTTGTATATGTGCATATCAAGAGATCTGAGAGAATGATTGAAATTTAGGGAAGCCCTCCAACAACACTTACTACCACCCAGATTCTATATGATGTCAACCTTCTGAATTATTTTAGAGCATGTTAGAGTCACAGTCAGGGTCTAGCTTAGCCTGGTCATCAGGGACAGAAACATGGCCGATCTCCTGTTTCCCATGATCACAGACCTTGGCTATCTCTCTGCTCTCAAATCCTCTGTGCATACTCTGTTGTTTGATTGGTCCATCCTCAGGCTACTCACTGTCCCCAAGTCAATGGAAGAATGTACACAATATAGAAGCTACGTACCCTAAACACTCACAAAATTAGATCGGTTGTGATGTCCAAATCTTATTGATAACAAACAGACAGCAAAATCATTTTGTCTTTCGCTTTGTGCTCTATTTGGTTATGTGGGACTTGGATCCCAGGATGTCTCTGAGCAGGAAGTGTGTGGACCGCACCTGACATTTTGAAAGTGAGTACAAACTAGGTTTAAGATGATCGCAGTGTATGAACCTCAGTAGTCATTACAAGTAGTCTCGCAAAAATTACTTTCTGTCCTTCCTCTGTGCTGTAATGTGTAGGACAGCACTGGCCACCCATAACTGCGTGACAGGAGAATCACTGCTACAGAAGAATCCACACAAACTATCAATGCTTTGGCACTGCCCGACATCCTCACCGAGGAGAACTAAATAGCTCCAATAGCACGTGAACATCTACATCAATAGATAGAATATTGTCCATTGACTCTGAGGTAATGTGTTTGCCTGAACCAGAATTCGGGGAACTCTTCAAAATCAGATTCCCTAGAGACACAGCTGAAGTGGGGTCAGACCTGTGCTCAGCAAGGTAATTATTTTCATGATTAAATGTTTGTGCCTAAAACCTAAGGAGACTATGCATTATTCTATGTTGTCATTGAACAACATTTATTGTGTTACACATCATAATATAGATGTTGAACATAAGTGTCATTCCAGGGAGCCATAGTACTGTGTGAGATGGAAAAGACCCTTGAAATGTTTGAGCCTTGGCCAATGTTGCAGATTTTAGTTAACTGCAGAGAAAAGCGTTTCGATTTTTCTCCAATTGTAGGTATGTGACTTGTAGATTATTCCCATTCTTTTGAGTGCATAACAAAATCTTAACATTCTAGCCGGGCGTGGTGGCGCATGCCTGTAATCCCAGCACTCGGGAGGCTGAGGCAGGAGGATTGTTGTGAGTTCGAGACCAGCCTGAGCTACAAAGTGAGCTTAAAGCCAGCCTGAACTGCATAGCGAGACCCTGTCTCAAAAAGACAAAAAAAAAAAAAATAATCTTAACATTCTTTAGTTTGCAGTCCTAGAAATTGAACTCAGGCCCTTGTACTTGCCACGGAAGCAATGATTCCACTGAGCCATCTCCCCGGCTCTCTTATTAGTTCTCTATGTGTTCACATTTTAGTCCTATGTCTGAGCAATACATGGGAAAATACTTCCTTCTATAGGTTGCCACTATACTCTACTGCTTGTTCCTTTTCTTATGAAAAAGTTATCAACTTGATTTAATTACAGTTGTTATGCTTGCCATTATTTCCTGTGCAGATGGAGTTCTGTGCAGAAAGCTCTTCCTGATACATATGCCTTCAAGAATTTTACCTATATAATTTTCCAGTAGATTCAGTGCTTCTGATTTAAAATTGAGGAATATGATCCATTCTGTTAAATTACATACTTGGTGAGAAAACTGAGTCTACATGAAATTGTCTGCTTGTGAATAGCTTACTATCTCAAAACTGTTTACTACCTGTTTATTGATTTATGATTCAGTCCTCTACTATATGTTTGGAATAGTTTGTGTATAAAAAAACCAACGACTGTCTAGGCATGCTTCTGTATATTTTTTTCTGTTTGATTGATTCACATGGCTGCTTCTTTTTTAAATAGTTTTGTTGAGAAACAAGTAGGATTGGCATAGACTCGAATCATGTTAGTGGTACAGTTACAGTGACTGACACATGGCATATTGTTTTCTTTTTGGTGGCTATTCATAGTACAAGATGCAGACATAATGTCTTGTTTAAACAATATTAGTTTAAAACTTACTGAAATTGGGAGAAAGTAGATGTATATCTATGCTATTATGGAAAAAATATATTTTCACTATAAAATGCTCATTCGTTTATATCCCTATTTTTTTGTTTGCTACTGCTCATTTGTGTAGAAAGTTTAAACATCTTTTAATCATAATGACCCTCTGAGAATGGGAAATTTCTAATTACTTCAACAGATAAAATGATGGATACATTATTTGTTCAGGATCAGCAATTACCTACGGGCAGGAATGTGATTAGAACCGAAGCACTCTAAATCCTAGGACAATCATTTTTTCCACTTCCATCAGTCACTGACACACTAGTGTATGACTCCCCTTTCCAGTGTCACATATAATTCAGATAGCTAATAGCTTCCATCATACATCCTCATCATCGAGCACAGGCCATTCTTCTTAGGTACATGTGGATAAGTGAATTAAGCACCATCAGTGCAAAGCCATCATTTTAAAGAAAATTACCATTTAGAGTTTGGGGCTCTCCAGGTGCCTGCTAATTTTATCACGTGAAAACTTTCTTTGAACGTGTTCAATTATTTCTCCTGGGTTTGCTTTACAATTTGGTGAATATTCTGTTGTTATTATAGCATATCATGCCTGTAGAATACGTGGAGGTAATTTATTTGGATGCCTTCCACTTTTCTCTTTGGTTGGGCATTGGATCACCTATCTCATTCAATACGAATTTTTGAATTGTGTTCTCTAATTCTGTGAAGAACATTGCTGGAGTTTTTATTCAAACTGTATCAGGTAGAGAAGTGTAATTATTTTTATCTGTATTTGTGCTGCTATCCAGGAACAGGGGAAGTTGGAATTATATAGGCTTTTGGTCTTCACAAAGTGTAAAAACAAAACTAAACTAAACAGAAAAACTCCAAATGTAGTGGAAAGTTGGTTCCTAACATCAATGTGTAGTGTGCGACCCCTACTGGTCCTCAGTGCCACTGCAGGGAGGTTTGTGTCCAGGGCCACACTGGCATGAAATCACTATGTCTCTTGCACAGTGATATGTGGCTGTGTCTTCCGTGGTGACCGAGTTCAGCTCCAGAAAGAACTGGTTCGTGGCTGTGTTTCTGATGATGGAGATACGGCTCTGGAGGGATGGGTTGTAGCTAGTGCCACCACTGTAGCATATGCGCCCCATCCACTCCAGGCTTTTTGCAGGAGGCTGACAGATGCAGCTCCAGTAGTAAGGATTGGTTGTGATGGAGAATCCAGAAACAGTGCAGGTGAGGGACAGGGGCTGTGAGGGCTTGACCAGGCCAGGTCCAGACTCCTCTAGCTCCAGGGACAGGACACCTGGAGACAAGGAAAAAAGTTTCATCAGCCATCGGTTTGCCAATTTTTTCCATGGAGCCATGTCTCACAGTAAGGATA
>PVKA01046029.1:0-15182 GCA_004027165.1 Ctenomys sociabilis | reverse complement strand
GAAGAGGAAAATAAGAAATGGATAGATATAATCTTTTGGGTGTACAGTGTCTCAAAGAAGCTGAACCCTATAGTTGAAGAATTTAACACTGAGACGATGAGGTCTAATGAACTTCTAATGAAGTTCACAAGGTAGCTAGTTCTCTCATCTTTGAAATGTCTAAATCCAGCATCTTTTATCCTAGCTCTGGGACTCAGTAATACTACATTGCATCCCCTCTAAAAGGAATTTGAGAATCAGTGAAGTCATGGAATCTGAGTTTTCATCGGGACTGCCAGGGCCCTCGTGCCCTTGTAGTCTCCCAATCTTACACTTCCTGCCAGAGACTTTGTTTACCTCTAGGGCTACCATTTTCTGATCAGAGACTTTTAGCCTTTACACAGATTTGCCTGGCCTCTCGCCAACTCCTGAGTTATTGGAGTTGCTAGACACATCTCAGAAACATGCCTGTGAGCTTCCCAGCAAATTTTAAATTTCCAAGTGCAGCTAGGCCAACAAGATTGCTGCTCGGTTTTCGGGTTGCAGACATCCTGTCTCCATCAGGGGATACACCTGGATCCCAAAAGTGTATCCATGGCTCCCTTCCTCATGTACCTATATCATCACCAAACAGGAGACAGTTTGGGGATGAGGCTTTCCTCTCACCTCAGAAAGGGTTTGGGCTTTTGTTCACCAATTACCATCACTACAGGATCCCTCCTGGCCTGTCTGTGTGTCTGTCTGTGTTATGTCACTTCCTCCACCTGCATCTACAATTACCTTCACAACATCTTTTCCACCTGGCCCTTGTTTTGCAGTATTTGTCCTTTGATTTGACTGGCAACATAGTATAATCTCTGTTATATTTAAAAATAGTAATAATTGGGCCAGGGAGATAGTACAGTAGAATAAGCACCTACCTCCCAAGTGCAAGGTCCTGAGATCAGTCCCAGGCACCACAAAAAAATAAATTAAAGAATTTAAAATAGTAATAATAGTGAAAACAAACATGAAAAAACCTACCTGGATAATTAAAAAGAAAAGGTCAACAATGTTGAAAACTTCTGGCTTTAGAAGAAGGGAAAGGGGGGTGGACAGGCAATGGAAGGAATTCAGTTATGGTGGGAAGGCAAAATGCTGGGGATATGGGAGAGTTATAGACTTCTGGGGCTCTACTAACTTGTTTTTAATTTTTTCCATAATTTTATTGAGAAACAAATAGCAATGAGACAATTTCAAATAAAATTAATAGGACAGTTTCAATAATTAATACATTGCATATCGTTGTCTTAGTAGTTATTCATTGTACAAGATGCAGACATGATATCTTGTTTACAAACACTATTAGAACAAATCTTTCTATTCATTGAATTAAGAGAATGTAGCTGTATACCTATCCTATTTTGAATATACACATACAAAATGGTCGTTCATTTGTATCCTCTTTCTTTGTGTAGTTTTGTCATTTAAATATTATAGGTCTGTGAATTCAGCAAAATATTCCAAAATAGTCCAGTAGTCCATAATAGTAGTGGGTTTTCCATAAGACTGGCAATGTCAAAAGTTGTTGACTTGAGTCTTTTACAGCTCAGCATATTAATATGGCTTTACTTTTTATACTGCATTTTTATACTTTTCTGCTGGATGATTAAGACCAAGATAAAGCAAGACCTACACAACAAGAAATGTAGCTTTTGTATCTGACAAGGTCAATCAAATCCCCAGGATTTATTCTGAAACCCTGTACCGCAGGTTATAGATCCTTTGTCAGTGTCAGCCATGTGGATGACTCATGGTCATTGCTTGATCAATTTGCTCTCTGTGAAAGTTTGTGAGAATATTTGCTCTCCATGTGACTCTCCTTAGGCACACTCTGCATCAGTGATCACTTTCCTCTTGGGCCCCATAATCTCCTTGATCAGAAAATTTGGGACATAACTGTGTTACATGATGTTACACTACAGGTTCTCTTATGTTCTGAGTCTTCACTGACCTTGAAAGATTAGGGCCAAAATGTTGGCTGTCCTTGCTGCCCTCATTTTTCTCTAATTTTTGGTCTATAAACTTAGGTTGTTAACCCTCCAGAACAGAAGCTTATTGTTGAGCTTAACTTCATTATCTTAATATCAAACATCTTAAGCATAACATGGAACAGGTATTTTTCATCAAGTATTGATATGTTAAACTTTAAATCCCCACAGAACATGAAGAAAAAAATAAAATATATTTTACAAATAGGAATAAACAATTACATATTTTACACAGAACTTTAGAAATCTAACCATATACAGTGTTATAACAGGACAGTCCCACAATACCCCTTTTCCTGTCTCCTGCTTTTATTCATCACCCCCTTCCTTTTTAAACAAACATCTACCCAAGAGACAGCGTGGTGGCAACTGGCGTGACAGGACAAGCAGCGCATATTCAGAGGGCTAGAATGATAGGCATTCCAAGTATGACCCTACTGTTACACGTTGCTATCTTCAGTGCAGTTGCTTACTTCACAAGTATCAGCATATATAATTAGTCAGGATGAGAATCCTTCCAATTAGCTGCTAGCTTCGAAAACCTTCTGAGGATTCTCAGGATCACTGCTTTACCATATAAATGTATCTACTAATTTATTATCAGGGATTTTTTAATCTGAGAAAAGGTTACTTTTCAAGACAGACTTAATTGTCATCTCAACAACATTCTAGGCCTCGAGGCCGGAGAATTTTTTTTAATGAAGATGACATTTTCTTAAATCTTCAAAAAGTCTTAATTAGCTTTCATAAATTTCAGTTATATTCTTATTATCCCAGTAGTTTACAAAACAGTGCTCCACTTAATTAAATACACTGGGTAATAAAATGTGGCCTGTCTGATATGCATGAATTACAAATGTCTAAACTGTCCCATTATAGATCACAAGGAACATAATATACTTACTGTGAAGTTTAGGAGGAATTTGGAGCTTCTCTAGTGCACCAAATAGATGAGAGAAAAGGAAAATCAACTGAAAAGCAGCTCACCACCCTTTCACGACTGTTACGATCCTGAACATCAAAATGAATCTCATTAGATCTTTACACCTGATGAATAGGTAAAAACGCTAAGATGAGAATTAAACACTTGCTCTGGCCACACAGGGACAGAGAAAGACTTACACTTGTGTTGTCCCAGCCTCTGCTATCAATTTGTACAATCTAAATAAAACTTCATAGGAATCAGTGGAATTCCTACAAAACCAATTTTAATGATATATAAAACTATAAGCTGTAGAAAATCATGCTTTTAAACTAATAGAAAGAAAAATGAGTGTTCTAGAGACTCTGTCTTCCTGTGTTTTAAAATTAAAGAATTGGCAATAACTAAATTTTCCTACAAAAATATGGAGATATCTTGGTGGTTATTGATGTCACTAAAGGTCCTGTCTGTGGCACGAGGGTGTTGCAGAAGCAATCTGCAAGAAGGCGATGATGGCGGAATGCTGTGTCTCCAAGAGACATTTACAGTCTGCACAGAGTCACTCCTGTTCTATGAGGTAGTCCTAGGTATGCACAAGGCCTGACATGTCAGGGCACGCTTTATTCCTCTTAGGTATCAGTATTGTTAAACCTCATGAAAG
This sequence comes from Ctenomys sociabilis, assembly GCA_004027165.1. Taxonomy (NCBI): domain Eukaryota; kingdom Metazoa; phylum Chordata; class Mammalia; order Rodentia; family Ctenomyidae; genus Ctenomys; species Ctenomys sociabilis. The sequence goes on along the minus strand of PVKA01046029.1, from coordinate 11,590 downwards.
ACTGCCATGCTGACCGGAAAACAAATTTTTCTCTATAGCATTTGTGAAACTTCCAGTGCTCAAATAAAAAGGTAAATGCTGACAACCTAAACAGTGTGCATGCTCACGACTTAAAAAATCTGGGATCCTATGGTCATACTGAATGGACTTGGGGCCAGCCTTTCAGTTTCTTCATCTATAAAGTGGGAATGACAGTACCTGCTGATATGGTTGGCTCAGGTTCCTTCCCCACCTCCCATCATGGTGGCTTCCCATCCTACTTACTTCTTCATCCTTCCCATCCCTTTCTTTTCTCTGCATAAATCACATGAGCTTAGATGGCATGTCCAGCACTACCTTCAAGTGCTGGAAGGATCTGTACCCAGTCCCAGGAGCTGGCTCCGTCTGGCCTCCACTCTCAGCTCTGCATTGCTGCCCTACAGAAATCTCTCCTGGCCATTTCCCACCCCAGCCCTTAGCAAGTGCTTTTCTGCCTTATGTGGCTTTACATCTTCAGAGCTGGCCCTCACCCTCTGATACTGGATGTGTTTTCTGAGTTTCCACTAGACTGTGAGCTGAACTCCTTCAGCTGGCTGGGAACCCAGCTAGCTCAGCAGCTCCTGGTAGAGTCTCCAAGGATGTGTCGACTAGATAGAGGAGGTGCAGGTTCCATCCTCTTGAGCCCCAAGCCTTGAGAATTTAGTGCTTTACATAAGACTTGCAAATTATGTCAGAATAACTGTGTTCATACTTACTTTGTATTCCCAAAGAAGAAGTTCATTTTGTAAGCTTGTATCCCCAAATGCTGGCCCAGAAGGCCTCAAAAGGCCTCACTAGGTAGTGACTTGTAACCCAGTACAGCAGTCATATGTAGACCAGGCACAATTGGCCACCGACCAGTGGGTTCTAGAGAAGGAGAGTAAGAAATCCTCTCCTTCCACCACCAGCATGGAGCCTGTGCTCATGGGAAGTCCCGGACACACAGGAGGATGTCACAAATAATTCTTCCTTTCTGCCCCAATGGCATACCACTCAAATTTCAGCTCAGGGACTTGGGGCACCTCTAATCCTATTCAGCTTCCTGATAGAGACATGAATTCATCATGCTGAACTTATTTTCTCTATTAGGCATTTGTAATTGCCCATTTCAGAGAGCTTTGGTTATTTCAATGTGAAAAAATGCCACTAAAATTTCTTAGTAAATGTAAAAGTACAAAGCAGAACCTATTGTGTTCCCAGAAATATATCAAATGGCAATTTGTTGTGAGGTAAGAAATGACTTGGTGTAGTGAAGATTTTCTCTGTGCATAGGACACATCATTTTTCAATTTAATAATCGTCTTTGTGGCCAGTTAAAAAATATGTAAGTAAAACTTGGCTTGGTGCTACACACCAGTCATCCCAGCACTCTGGAAAGGTGAGGCAGGAGGTAGCAGGTTCAAGCTCATTTTGGGCAGCTAAACAACTTGGGAAGATCCTGTGCCAACATGCAAAAGACTAACACTGTAGCTCAGTATGAACAGCCTGGGTTCAATATTCATTAAACTGAAAAAGAAAATCTCAGTGGACTATAAAACCAAATGTTTCCTTCTCACTGTTAATGTTGGTGAACAAAGGGTCGTTCAGCTGGTTTCTTGTCGTTCCTTCACACTGACTGAAAGAACACCTTTCATTTGGGATTTTCCACTTCGGGGGCAGAAGGGAGCAGTAAGGGAGCTGCTGGGGTCTTGCGCGCCCCTTTTGAGTTCCTGCTGGATCGTGGGACATCTTTCATCTGCTCATGCAGGCTTGCAAATCACATACCCAGGCCAAAGCTTCTCACAGCTGAGTCTGAAACACTCTTTCCAGAAGGGGGCAGCACGCTGGGAAGAGCACAGTGTCTGCCTGCTGCAGGATCACCCGCACGTGCTGGTGACCACCCTACCTACACCGCACCTGCATGGCCACAATGAGTGATGAGCGATTCTTTTGTCTACTTCTCTGGTGGTACTCATCTTGTTTTTTTTTGTTTGTTTGTTTTTTTAAGAGGTGAAAATGAGGGTTTTTTAAAAATAATTTTATTAAGAAACAAATAGCAATGAGACATTTTCAAAACCGATTAGTAGGACAGTTCCAATAATGAATACATTGCATATTGTTGTCTTCTTAGTGGTTATTCATAGTACTAGATGCAGAGATGATATCCTGTCCACAAACACTATTAGTACAAATTTTTCTATTCATTTAACTAAGATAAAGTAGCTGTTTATCTATCCTAAATAGTTTGAATATACAGCCACAAAATGGTCCTTTATTTGTATCCCTTTTTTCTCTAGTTTTGTCAGAGATGGGCATTCCATTGTCATTTAAATATTGTAGGTGCCTGAATTCAGCAAATAATGCAATACAGCAGTAGTCCATAACAGTAGTGGGTTACCTGCAGAACGGAGAATGTCGTTAAGTTGTTGACTTGAGCCTTTTACAGTTCAGCATATTAATATGGCTTTACTTTTCATACCTCGTTTCTACACTTTTCTGCTGGATGGTTAAGACCAACATAAAGCAAAATCTACATAACAAGAAATGTAACTTTTGTATCTGACAAGGGCAGTCAAATCCCCTCAGGATTTATCCTGAAACCCTGTGCTGCAATTTGTAGATCCTTTGTCAGTGTCAGCCATGTGAATGAGTCAGGGCCATTGCTTAAGCAATTTGCTGTCTGTAAAAACCTGAGAGAATGTTTTCTCTCCATGTGGCTCTCCTTAGGACTTAAAGTTTAACATATCAATACTTGATGGAAAATACCTGTTCCATGTTATGTCTAAGATGTCTGATATTCAGACAGATAGTGAAGTTAAACTCAACTGCCTATGTCATAGGATAATAGTAATAAGCTTCTCTTCTGGAGGGTTAATAACTTAAGTTTGCAGACCAAAAATTAGAGAAAAAGAAGGGTTGCAAGGACAGCCAACATTTTGGCCCTAGCTTTTCAAGGTCAGTGAGGACTCAGGACATAGGAGAACCTGTACTGTTGCATCATGCAACTCAGTTGTGTCCCAAATTTTCTGATCAAGGAGATTATGGGGCCACAGAGGAAAGTGATCAATGCACTCATCTTTTTAAGGAGTTGGTGCATTTGTTTGCTGTTTCATAATCTGATTTCCAACCTTTTGTATTCCTTTCTTGTATGCAGGGGATGATGTTACCCAGACTCACCCTGAGAACAGCAGCCAAGGAAACAGACTCAAGGCTCGCTGCCTGTCCTGCACAGCAGTGGTTCTGAAGGCTGTCTGGGGACTCTTGATCATCTTGTCAGTGTCATCCTCTTGGGTTGGAACCACACAAATTGTGAAAATCACTTACAAGAACTTCTACTGTCCATTTTTCATGACATGGTTTTCAACAAACTGGAACATTTTGTTTTTCCCAATCTATTATTCTGGGCATCTGGCTACTGCTCAAGAAAAGCAATCTCCAATGAAAAAATTCAGGTAGGTAAAAACGTTAAATGGTTGCTTGGAGATGTTTGAAAATATTTTTATGCAAATATGCACACTCCTAGATGCGTTCACTGTGGGAGGGTGGAGAAGCAGGAGTTGAGATGGTAAATGAACACTCAAAGGCAAAATCATGCCTCACTTTCATCAACTTGTGCATGCCAGGCACTGTGGTGGTGCTTTTGCATCTCTCATTTGATTTCACTGTTGGTGGCAACACCATTCGGCTTTTAAGATGGTGCTATTAGCCATAACAGCAAACAGATTCAGAAAGGTTAAATGACTTGTCCAAGCTCAGTTATAAATAATGAAGCCCTGATTAACATCTGTATCTTTTTTATCTTTGGCATTCATAATTTAAAAGAACACTGAAGTGCCTCAAGTTCAGAAAAAATGTATACATACTCATAAGAGTATTTGTTGCACAAACATTTGCACAATATTCCCACCACTCCCATATCTGAGCAGGAAAAAGACCTCAGATTGTGCTGAGAGAGGTCTGGCTTCAGAAACATTAACAGGCACCATTCTCTGCTGGCTGGGAACCCTCAGAGGCTGGTGTGGGCCCCAGCGCTGCATGAGTACAGGTGGAGGTCTTGAGGTCTACTAGTTCTAATGGCCACTGGGCACTAAGCAGGGCTTCACAGCCCCACCTTAGGGGATCAGCAGGACTAATTTAGCCCAGCAGGAGTAGGCCTCAGGGAAAGTCAAAGAAGCAGCACTTGGGCAGAGCTGCTTTGTTAGGACACCTTGCCCTGAAGGAAAATCCCCAGGATAAGGAGTAACTTGGAGGACAGTCACTCCGACTGACTGACTCCACTGACTCTCTCATCACAGAGAAAACCAGGGACCTCAGTGGATAGCACAGGGCAGGGAAAGTTTGTTGCTCCTTAGCAGAATGATAATAAAATTTGTCCTGCGGAAGCCAAAATAACCTTTGTTTGTCATCCCTACACCTAATTCACTTGTGGCAGCAACCGTAAAGAAGGACTATTATAACTGGTTCATTGGAAAAGCTATTCTTGAAAGCTTAAATGGTGAAGGGTCTGTCTTCTTCTTCCATTTGGTAACAGGGAATGTTAGAGTTACACTATGAACTGATTTTCTCTGGCTACCCATGAAAACTTAATTATAATTTAACAAACAAAAAAAAAATCAATCTTGTGTGCTTTAGAAGAAAGAAAACTTCTATCCCTCTGTGACCTCCAAAGACATTTTGTATTCAATTCCTAGCAAATAGATAAGATCCTTGTGTGAATTTTTTTTACAGGACAGTATTTATACATAAGAGCAGGGCAGTGTTGTTATCAGACTGCAGTTGTCCCACTTTGAGATTGGCTTGTTCATCAGACAGGCTGTGCACACTACTCAAAGGCTGCGTTGGTTTTGACACATATAGGGATAAAATCAACAGAAGAGATACTGAGGGAGTGGAGTAGCACCTGGAGAACCTCTGGAGCAAGCAACGCTAGTGGTATCCAAGACGACACACTTGTAAGAGGCTGCTGCTGATGGAGGTGTTGTTTAAGGACATAAACTTCATCTTTCCCCCATCTCTCGTGATGAGCTAATTCTGAACTCTGCACGTTCTGTGATTGACATCTCCACCTGTTAGGGTAGAGTGAAATTGGCCATTTCTGAAATCCAATCAAAGAACTTCTGTCATCAAGTAGAAAAAAATTGTCTGAAGAGGCTCATTCTCCAGTGAGAGCAAAATGGGAAGCAAACATTGTCAGGAATTCTTAGATCCTTGATCTCTTTTCCCTGCAGGCTCATTAATACCATCTGCCAAGGAGGTACTCCCAAAGCTCTTGGGTCTGAAGGAAGGGGAAATAGAGTTAGTGTAGAAGATTGGAAACACAATTTGTTCCACAGCACAAGAACTTCTATTTTTTTCTCCAGAACAGTATGAAAGCATTTCAGTTTTTTTCTTGTCTCTGTCATCAAAAGAATTTTCAACAAAGTATCAAATCTAGATGATAAGGTTGTCAGTTGGCAGTAGTTTTGGTGATTCAACTATTCCAATTATATGTTAACTGAATTCAAGAGCCTCAGGTGAATCTGAAATTTACAAAGTAAGGGTTGTACTTTGCTTCTTCAACACGGATGCTTTCTTAGGAAGAAAATCTTTAGGGAAGATGAATTAGAGTAGAGCTATACTACTCTCTGTCAGGCACCTGCAAAATGTGTTTAGGAGACTATTTGAGGTACAGAAAGAACTCAACAACTACCATCTGCTATCATGATGACCATGATGAAGTTATCAGTATTCCTCCACCTTCCACGCCTCATTCCCAGATTAACCTTCTGATCTTACCATCCTAGAGAGACCTGCAGTTACCTCCTGCCCAGAAAAGTCCGTCTTTCAGTGTTCACATTTCTTAACACTTAATGTTTACATAGTGACCTGGTTACATTAGTGACCTGGTACTTGGATGATTATTTTCAATTCCTGCAACAGCAGTGACCACCGGGAGGATGTTGGCAGCAGAGATTTGGCGGAGAAAGGGTAGTGAGGAAGCGGGCACGTGAGGGCATTTCCTAGCCGCTTGCACCGGTGCAGGTGGTCCGACTGGGTCTGTGAGACTCCTCCCCGCCGTCCCACACCTGCATGTAAGCACTCAAGCCACCCTGGTGGTGGACTCCAAGTCAGAACAATTATTGGCTAGGGCCAGCAATAGGGAAAAGAAATCATTTCATTAGAAATGGGTTTTGTGGTGGTTATTAGCTAATATGTATTGACAGAGGCATTCAGTGGTTACAGATGACAGAATAAACCCTCAACTCTCAGCGCCAGCTCTCTGCAGTGGCTTTCTCATGGAACATTTTCCTTTGTGAGGACAGAACATGACCCATAGGCCCAGGATGGCTAGGAACACTGCTGTTTGTCCTTAATGAGGCTGCCCTGAATTCCCAGAAGTGGCTGTTGGATTTCAAAGCAACCATTCATGTCCCTGTTCATTTGATCACATGAAATTTCTGCTTACTTTAAAGAAAGTTTTGCTTTTAGGTTATTTAATCCCTTTATTGAAGTTATGTCTCCTTTAAGTGAAAATTTACCTTTGAAGGCTAAGGAGATAGTTCAGTGGTGCAAGTACCTGCCTGGGAAGTGCAAGGGCCTGAGTTTGATTCCCAGTACCAGAAAAAAAAGAAAGAAAACAAATATTAAGTAAAATTTACCTTTGAGAAATCTCGTTTTCATGTGATGAAAATCCTCCCTTCCTCTGTCTCATGTGAAAGCAAAACCATAATACAAAGCTCTGTGTGTGCAGTGTGCATTTCTGATCCTCTGAGAATTGCTGACACACAACTTCCAGCATCCTCAGCCACTCGGTAGCAGCCTTTATGGAGACCCAGTGTTAAAAGCTCAACTCTCTGCACTGAGAGCCCTTACAGCCCCCTCACTCTGTGGGGCTTCCTGTGGGGGAGTCTACTTTATCAACAAGAGGCAAACAAACACTGGGTAGAGATGGCTTTGGTTTGCAATCCTTTGAGACCCAGGGATACCTCTTCAGTAGAAGCTGGAACAGAAGGCGTGGCTAGACACTCCTTTAATCCCAGCACTCTGGGAGTGGATGTCCAGTAGGAGACCACATTGGGCAAATGAATGATATAGGGAGACCCCATTTCAAAACAACAACAGAGGGAATAGCTCAGCGCAAAGGCCCTGGGTTCAGGCCCCAGTGCCCCCAACAAACACATACACGCAGTACACACACACACACACACACACAAAAGCAGGAAAGCTAGAAGAGAACCTGGTAGCCGTACTACTTAGAGTTGTGCAAATAATTTCTGCTATGAATATGTTCAAATGTTAGTAACTTGGTTTTTTTTGAACAGGATAGGTATGCAACTCTTGAAAATACACTGCCTGGCACATTATACTTGCGAAATGTTCATGAATAGGGACCGGGGAGATGGCTCAGTAGAATAAGCGCTTGCCTGGCAAGCCCAAGGGCCCGAGTTCAATCCCCAGTTCTGCCAAAAAAAAAAAGAAAAAAAATGTTCATGAATAACTGAGAAAGCAAAAGCTAAATTTGCTCACTGGCAAGTCTGTTTCAGTCAAAAATAGAAGAGACATTGTCATTATCACTTCCAGTATTGCTATGTATCTCTGGGCTGAATATTTTCACGAAAATGAGCTCTTGAACTAAATAGCCAATTTAATCAGATATCAAACCAATTAAGATTTAATTCAAGTGATTTTCACACAGTGAATTCAGGTGACTTGTCCCAAATGGCCAGTGTGTGTATAAAGCTTTACTATGTTTAGTTATCATAGAAACTTTCATCATTTTGTGCCATAAAAATTCTGGAAGGAAAAGAAATTAGTCAGTTGAGCAAATAAATTAGGAAGAAGGTGTGTCTGAGGAATTACAAAGCCCCGACATATGTGTGGCTTCAGCTACAGATGGCGGTTCCCCTCCCACAGAATTCTCAGTCATCTGAGGCTGGTCCTGTCACATTCCCCTGTTGGAGAAAAGCCTTGACCCTCTTGCAATTGCTAGTGGTCTCAGTGAGTTCTCTTTCGTGTGCTTCTCCAGACTTCCTCAAGAATGCTCACAACAGCAGAAGGGCTGCCCTGGTCTTCCCAAGAGAGTATCTGGGTAGGTGAGCACCTTGCTCTGAGCAGCCTGTGTGGGATTTGCTGTGTCCCACAGATGTCCGATGGCCTCAAGCATTTGTGATCTGCTGAAAATGACCGTGAAGAGTCAGCCAGACAAGATGATGACCGTTAGCCACCTGTGTATTAACCTCTTTGTCTTTCCTAGGGAATGCAGTCGGATCTTTGGTGAAGATGGTCTGACCCTGAAGCTCTTTCTTAAAAGAACTGCTCCCTTTTCCATCCTATGGACTTTGACAAATTACCTGTATTTACTGGCTTTAAAGAAGCTGACGGCCACGGATGTCTCTGCTCTATTCTGTTGTAACAAAGCCTTTGTCTTCTTGCTGTCGTGGATTGTGCTGAAAGACAGGTTCATGGGAGTGAGGGTAATGGCACACTTCATTCAATGTGCAATGCTGCCCTGACTGTAAATCCTAGCCTCAGGGGAGCTGCCCTCTGTAAGCTTTTCCCCCTGCTTCCAAGGACAGAGTGAAATCTGAAGGGGCATTAGGAAACCGCAGAAGTCCCAGTGTGCTGAGAGGAGCGGGGGGATCATTCCATTTGGGAGTCAGCTGACTATAATAGGAGGCACTGAAGCAGATCGGAAAAAATAGGTTCCAGTTTTAGAGGACAGAAGGAATTGTTTACATTGATTCTAAAAGGTGTATGGAAATTAGCTCCAGTAAAGATTTAGATTTTTACTCTTGTCAATCAACATATTTTGAGACAACCCCCTTTTACTCCCATCAAGATGGATTTAATTAATATTGGTGTAAGTAGATAAAATTACCAAACAGTAATTAAAGTCACTTGTGATGGCATGATGCTATTTAAAGTGGCTGTATATCTAGGGTGACTCATCTAGAAAAGGAGCTAAAAGCAACAATTTTTACCTTGGGGTATAAATCCTTAATTGAACCGTGCTAAATGGATACCAACTACTTCAGTTCTGAGCTTATTCCTTCTCATAGTAACATGGATTTTTTTAAGAAAAGGTTTCTTTTAAATTCTGCTTATTCTATATCAGAAATAGATTCCTTGGACACCATGCAGATTCCAGGAGGCAGACCTCAGTCATGTACTGTGGCATGCCACCATGATGAAAATATTGAGACAACCCTAAAGAAGGGCCCAATGAATAGTTTTGTCCCAAGATATTAACATTACAGAGCTTGCTCTTCTCTACAAAGATGTTCAGATTGAATTTGCAGTATATTTTTCTATCAAAATGTTGCTCTTGTTGGCAAAAATCAGAGAAGGGAGTGGCAGCAGCTCAGCCAGCTAGCCAGCCTCTCTCCCCACCTTACAATGTAATGCGAATTACCAGTCCCAGGGCAGACACAGCATCCACACCCACAGTAATCAATCACAAACTCCAGAAGGCACCCATGACTGCATGAGGCTTTGGGGGGACAACAGGACACAAACCATAACAGATGAATGTACTTAACCAAGAGTCTCCCTAAGATTACATTGAAAAGACACAGTGTTCGAGATCTTGGAAGGAAAAAAATCTCAGCTGTGCAACACAGATTTAAGAAATCTTCCTCAAGGCTGTTAATTGCCATTTTGTTTTCTTTTTCTTTTTAATTGCCATTTTGAATTTGTCATATGCCATAGGTTGAACGGTGGTTCAATCTGTGTCTTAACTCCCAAAACTTATCAATGTGATCTTACTTGGAAAGGCTTTTTATAGATGTCATTACTTCAGCATCTTGAAGAGAGCTCCCTGTGTGATCTGAATGGGCCCCAAACCCAACAGCAAGCGTCCTTGTAAATGGGACCCTTGTGAGAGGCTCGCATGGAAAAGACAGCAGAAAAGGAGGGGCAGTGTGACCACAGCGACAGGAACTGGGGTGATACAGTGCAAGCCAGGAGCACCAGAAGCAGTGTGCCCTCCTCTGTACAAGTGTTTGGGCGCATTCCTCTGTTATAATGAGGACATCTGGCTTCCAGTGCTGGGGAGGACCAGCGTCTGGTGCTTGAGGGATCAAGTTTGTGGTCGTTGTCCCATTAGCCTCCAGAGATTAACTCAAAAATCTGTAAGCAATAAGACCTGCAAGAAGAAATACTAAGTAGTCAGGTGGTATTTATTAATAAGTCTACCCATAAACTAAGACATCACAGGTGGCAAAATAACAGGCATTAGCGTTGAGCTTCATAGAAGTATTTTTTTGTTGTTTTAACTGATAGGAAATTTTGCTTCTGACTGAGAAACATTAAAACCTGTTTAATGCCATGTTCCTCAAAGTGTGATTTTAATGATGGCCATAATGAGGCCATGGAATAGAAGAAGCACCAAAATACACTCAGCATTTTGCCTTTGACAGTATCAGCAGTTTTCCTCTGGAGACACACGGAGAACATGTACAATTAGGTCATGTGAGAGATTAAAGGAGGGCAAATCCAGCACGGCCAACATAAATGCTGCTGCAGTGGTGCTTATCTATAAGTAATCTGAAGCACAGTCCTTCTGGACCTTACCCCTGACTCCTCTTAGGAAAAAAGAGTTAAAGGGGTTCGTTCCCTCTTCCTGTTAAAATTCATCTTTCTGGCTCTTGCTAAAGCATCAGGAGTTTAGAAACAGTCACTGGATTAATTCTTGTTTGGTATGGTCATATTTAAAATGAGAAGTTATGGGCTGGGGATATAGCTTAGTGGCATAAGTGCCTGCCTAGCTAGCACAAAGTCATGAGTTCAATTCCTGGGAGAGAAAGAGAGAGAGAAAAAAAAAACTTAGGGTCTTTTGCTTCCTCTTTTTCATGTCAAAATAATGCAAAGGACAGGACAAAAAAAAGTGTCTTAAGTTAGAACATCAGTCAGTACTGGTCTATCTGGATCATGACCAAGCAATACTAACATAAAAGTGAATTATGCATTGTGAATGACTTGTTAATATTTTGTTTCTTTGCAATACTGAATTACGGATGGAGACATTATCTGCTACAATTACTTCTAAAATTATAAAGTCACTCCCACTGCTTTACTAGTAATCTTTTGTGTCTTAGCTCTGTTATGAGCAGTTGCTGCAGCTCGCTTTTGGTCATTTTTGTAACTTAACACATGTCCTTGAAAGATCATACTTTTTCAAAACACTGCAAAAATTTTGGAAAATCATAATCTAGCTCTCGCAGTGTTAAGTGGGTTGTCTTCCTATCTCTGAAATCCTGTCTTATTTAACTATAATTCGTAAAGTCCTAAGAATCAGAGAAACCATCATCACTATAGTAAAAGTTCCTCAGCTTGGGGCAGGGGTAGCTCCGAGGCAGAGCACTTAGCCAGCGTGCACAAGACCTTAGGTTTGCCTCCCAGCACCAACCACTGAAGAGCAACAGTACACCATGGGCAAGAACAACAGCAAAGATTCTCCTGGGGAAATGTGCTTTGCCTGAGAGTTAGCTTCTCTGTTGCTGGTGGTTACTGAACTAGGCTTCATACTACTAAGTTAAAACCCTTTTTCCAGAGCTTGTCACCTCCTTATGTTTTGTATTATTATTTCAGACTTTTCATTTTCTCACTTAATTTC
>PVKA01046028.1:0-15189 GCA_004027165.1 Ctenomys sociabilis | reverse complement strand
AGAAGCAGACAGAATCTCTTGTCCAAACACTATTAGTATAAATTTTTCTTCTTATAGAATTAAGTGAAAGTAGCTATATATCTATCCTATCTCTTCTGTGTATACAAATATAAAATGGTCTTTCCTTTGTGTCCCCTTTTTTTGTTTAGTCCTGTCAGAGATGAGTATTCTACTGGCATTGACTTATTATAGGTACATGAATTCAGCAAAACACTTCAACACAGTCCAACATTCTACAATAGTAGTGGGTTATCCACAGAAGTTGTTGACTAGAGCCTTTTATACCTCAGCATATTAATATGGCTTTACTTTATATACCTCATTTTTTATACATTTCTGCTGGATGGTTAAGACCAAGATAAAGCAAGGCTCCTGCATCCCCCCCCCCCATACTGAGACAGCAATTGAGACTGGGCATGGTGGTGCAAGCTTGTAATCCCAGCACTTGGGAACCTGTAAACAGGAGAATAGCTATGAGTCTGATCTAGTAGTGAGACCCTGAACACCCTGTAAACCCTTTCCTAAAATACAAAAAAATTAAAAAAATTTAAAAAACCAGCATAAGGGAAGTATTATAACTTCCAACTGATTTGCCAAGTTCATGGCCCCCAAAATTGAAGAATGATTTTTTAATTAAGTTTACTGGCACATTTTAGATACACATAATAATCACATTAGTTATAGGGAATTTGTACCTGTACATGCTATAACTTGATTCTTTTATTTTTCCCATTCCCCTACCCTTCTTTTAATCCCTCTTTCCCTCATTGTTTATAAAATCTTTGTTTACATTTTTTTCTTCTTTTCTCACTTTCTTCTTCTCCCTTCTTTTCTTTGCCTCTTCCCCTGCCTCAGTTCCCCTTTCCACGAAGACATAAAACAATGAATTCTAAGGAATGACAGAAGTTAAGAGTAGAAAATATTTTTTGAGAGGGAGAGACACAGTTCCTAGCAGGTAGGTTTCGGTGGTCCTCACTTGTCAGGGCAAGTTTTATAGAGTGTAACCACATGGTTATAACGTGGGTTACAGCTATGATTAGCCAGTAAGATTATAAGAATAGCTGCATAAGCAATGTTGTTGCCATGGGGAAGCAAGTTACATAGCAAGTGGACATGGAAGGAACATGTACTTTTCAGGAGGAGATGGATCCTAGGGTCTTGCTCTACCTAGATGTCTATGTATCTGATGTCTATCTAGACTTTATTATACTGGGTGTTACCATTCATCTTATCCCCTGGGGAGGCACGTAGGCCTGGTCATTCCATCTGTATTTTGAGGCCTGGCCTCCAACAGATGTGCCTCCAGCCCCAGCTGTAATTGTAACACAGGGGGAAAGAGGAGCACAGCAGAGAACACTAGATTTGTGTAAAGGCAATGAGCCTCGGAATTTATTGTGTCTGGGTTCTGGGAGGGGATGTGATAAGGCTGAACACTGTGAACAAAGAGAAGTGTGTCCCTTCGTAGAGGATGGAGCCAGGGCAGGAGACAGTAGGGAGAAGATCTCAATAGATACCCGTGGTCGAAGCTCTCTGGCAGCCTTGTGTGTCAGCAGGCAGAGTACTTGAGGGTCCAGTGTAAGTTTTCAAGTCTCTCCAGCTGTCCCCAGATTCCTGGGAGCTGCAAGATTCCTTGTTTTATCTCCTTTCCTTGTCATAACTGATTTAAGTTCCCTGCTGAGAGCTGGATTTTCTGCAGAGAGGAAAGCTTCTGCTGGCAAGCAGGCTGGGACCTGGGGGAGTCAGGTCTGATTGGAACCTTATAGTAACATGCGTCTATCTTTTGCATTAAGTCTCTTGAAGAGCATAGCCCAGCAGTTAGCCCAGAACATGTTTACCTACTTAACTATCTAGTAATTGTGCATGTCTGTAAGCCCAGCACACAGGAGGCTGAGGCAGGAGGGTTGCTGTGAGTTTGAGGTCAGCCTGGGCTACCTCGGGTGACTGTCCCAGAAAACCAAAAATAAAATAAAATATAAGATAATATTTTAAAATAATTTCTACAATACAGGTGGGATGAGGAAGACCTAAAGAACCAGCCAGATGACCATATGAGATTGAGAGAATCCTGAGAAGTCTCTGATTTTTCCTTTGGTAAGACAGATCAAAGAAATGCCCTTGGAGTGCAAGTCAAACATACAGATCACTAAATGTTTAACTCTGGCTGCCTGCTGGTATCCTCTGAAGTACTTTTTTTTTTTTTTTTGCAGAACCAGGGATTGAACTCAGGCCCTTGTGCTTGCCAGGGAAGCACTTATTCCACTAAGCCATCTCCTTGGCCACAGAATAACTTTTAAAATAAAGACTTCAGAGGGCCGGCCAGATAGCTCAGCAGACTAAAGCTCCTGCTTAGGCAGAGAACAGCTGCTGGGGTTTCATCCCTGGCATGCACGATCACGCCTATGATCTCAGCACTTGGGAGACTGAGCACAGGAGGATCACTATGAGTTCGATCTACATAATGAGACTATGTAGACAGAGAAAACCCCTCTGTCTCTGTCTCTCTGATTCTCTCTGCCCAACGTACGCTTGGCTTGGCACCTGGGCTGACCCCAGCTCCTGACCTCAAGGGATCCTCTTGCCTTAGCCTCCCAAGTTGCTACGACAACAGGTTGCACCACTTGTAATTGCTATGCAAGCTCAGTTGGTAGCCGAGGCTGGCCTCCAACTCACAACAATCCTTCTGCCTCAGCCTCTGAGTGTTAGAATTACAGATGTGCGCTGCCCTGCCTGGCCAGACATTGTTTTATTAGTACATTTGCAGCACATAATTAATGATTACACTCATCACAGGAATTGTGCTTTGAATGACTTCCACTGAATGACTTTTCATTTGGCTAGGAAGTGGATCGTGCCTTCAAAGTTGTACAATTCAGCTGAGAGATATCAGTAACAAGGGACAGAACGGGGCAAGAAGCAATGTCCTTGAAGAAACAATGGTTTGGGAACACTGAGGACTTGAATTCAGCCTGGAAGGGCTAGCTGTATCTCAGTGGAGGAAAAAGTTGGGGTGATAGGCAGGCTCCAGGTTAGGGAGCAGAGGAGCAATGCCTCCGCAGCGGAAGGGGGTGCATCACTCGCGCGCATGCTCGCCTGGATCTATGCCGAGGCCTCCTGGCCTCATCTGCACCCTGGGCCCACAGTCACCCTCCTGCAGCTTGGTGCTTCTGCCTACCTCGACGGCCACAACTCCTGGGTTCCCAGACAACATGGGCCATTTCCTTAAGATATAAGATCTGTTAGCTTGAGTGTGTCTGATAGTCCTAAAGTTTTATGCTTTTGAGGGCTTTTTTTTTTCTTTTTGAGACAGGGTCTCACTATGCAGTTCAGGCTGGCCTTGAGCTCACTTTTGTAGCTCAGGCTGGTCTCGAACTCACAGCAATCCTCCTGGCTCAGCCTCCCAAGTGCTGGGATTACAGGCCTGTGCCACCACGCCCAGCTAGGGCTTTTTTTTTTTTTTTTTTTTTAATAACGAAGTGTATGCTCATTGTAAATTCAAACAATAGTGAAAACTATAAAATAGGAACCGAAAGTCCTCCTCCAGTCCAGCCCTCAGAAGTAACCTCCATCCATCACTGGGGAAGTGCCCACCCATTTTCTCCATCTCTGTCTCTAGCTCTGTTTCTCTGACTGTTTTGCTCTGCAGTAGCAGGATATAGGCGTGTAATATACAGATGTACATATGTAATGCACACATCATATTACATTTTTTGTATATACATACACTCCAGAGTATACTTACATGTATTCCTGTTTCAACTCATAGGAGTAAATTAAGTAATTATTTGTGCATATATTAAACATATACTTGAAAATCTACAGTGTGTCTAAATATAAGGCGTCTCTCTCCATGTGGCCACACCAGTCCACGTGAGGCTCTTTGCCTGCTCTCCCATGCACTGTTTTGTTCAGCAGGTACACAGCCCCTTGCCTGGCACCATCGGCTGCCTGTGTATCCCAAAGCAGGTAAGCTGTGAGCTCTCACCTGCTGTCCAAGCCCTCTGTGCTCAGGCCTCTTCCCAGCTCTGCCTCTAGCCTAGTTCCCAGCCACACTGGCCACTTTTCAGAGGGTTCTGCCCCAGGCGGAGCAAAAGGCAGTGTGCCTATCCTAAGCATTTTCTTGCAAACTGATGACCTTCTGGCATATGTTTTCAAAGTTTTGATGTCAGCTCAATTGCTCACAGTGACAAAGAAAGACCTCCAGGGAGAGGCGCACAAGCAAGATTGTGATGACATAGAAGAGTCACAGGGCAGTGGCTGGCTCACACATCCCCTTCTCCATTGCCCAGAGACACCTCTAGCCTCCTCTGCAATGTTAGAAGTTGGCCTCAACATTGCTGCAGGCACACCCTGAGCTTTATGAACAGCTCTACTGTCCTGCAAGCCCAGTGGTTTTATATTGCTGTGCTTCTAACTATTTTCTTTGCTTCAATAGATGTTTTCACCTTCCACGGTCTGCTGGGTAAACTCCAGTTGACTTTCAAAACTCACTCATGTGGGCCAGGGAGATGGCTCAGTGGAATAAGCTCTTCCCTGGCAAGTGCAAGGGCCTTAGTTCAATCCTTGATTCCACCAAAAAAATAAAAAAATAAATAAAAAATAGAAAACTCATTCATGCAAAGGGAGATGTTCCCACCCTGAGATTTAGAAATAGGGCTTCCACATAACAAAGCAGGCAGGCAATGGTCACCATGATTTAGTGAAATTAATCCTCTGGAGGAGACAACCAACCAATTATGTATGAATATGTGCCTGAGGAATACAGAAATTCTCAATATGGAAATTAAAAGAGAGTGACAAACTGTTAGGCTATCTCAGTAGTAGATATGGGAATAACCAATTTATAAATAAGCACAATTAATTGTGTATGCCTTATGGATAATAAGATCATACTTTTGGTAAGTCTGGAGTCTGGGGTTGAGTGGAGGAGGGGTGGATAAGGTAGAAACAGGGTAGCAGGCATACATCATTAATTTCCACTGCTGTAGATTATTCTAGTACGTGAGTCATTAGAGCCTGGTTCCTTGTCTTATTCTCTTTTTTGCTGGGACAAATACCCACAATTTAAAGAGAAGTCTTTTGGGCTGGCCAGATAGCTTAGAGGACTAAAGCGTTTGCTTAGGCAGAGTGCAGAGGCCAGGGTTTGATCCCTGGCAAGCTGTACCCGCCCCGCCCCTGGGATGCACTGAATGAGTGATTGAGACTGGGCGTGGTGGCACATGTCTGTAATCTCAGCACTTGGGAGGCTGAAAACAGGAGGATCACTGAGTTCAGTCTAGGTAGTGAAACCCTGTAGACCCTGCACTAAATATATATATTTTTAAAATCAGTCTTTTGACTAAGGGTACAGTCTATGGTCAACTGGCTCCGAGGCAGAATGGCATGCTCCTGGGCAGAGGACCGCTGGTCATATCATGGTGACTGGGAAGCAGAGAGACAAGGCAGGAGCCAGGAAGGAGACATGCCCTTCTGGACTGTATCCCACTTAGGCCACACCTCCTGATCATAAGTGGGCTGTCGCCCTGCTGATTCAATCACCTTTCAAAAGCCCTGCCTATGAGGGTATCAGGCCTTGAGAGATATTTCTGACCCCCAAATTGTAACACTTCTAGAGGTATAAATTAAGACAGTTTCAATACATAGTCATCATAAGTAACATTCAACTGCCTTTCCCATCCATGTGTCCTCATGCTCTTGAGCTCATATTTTCTAGGTATATGTTTAGGAGTGAATCTAGAATGAATCTGGAATGTTCCCCAAAGTCTCACAGGTTGAAGGCTTTTTCTCAGCCAATAGCACTTTTGGGGAGGGGTAGAAACCCTAGGAGGAGAGCCTCATTAGAAGTAGGTCAGTGCAGGTGTGCCCTGGAAGAGGCTGTATTGAGCCTGTCTCCTCCTCTCCCCACTTCCTGACTGCTGTGAGGTGAGCAGGTCTCATCTACTTCATGCTCCCCGCTGTGACACTAAGCCTCACTAAATGCCTGCAGTAACCAGGGCAAGTAACCATATACTGTGCCTGCTCAAACCGTGGGCCAGTGTAAGTCTTTCCTCCCTCCAAGTTGGGTATCTTGGGTATTTTGCCTTTGAGAGGGGTATGAGCATCGTAAGATTCAACTTTACTTGATAAAGGCAAACTGTTCTTCAAAGTGGGTGACATTAATGCTGCCACCACTGTGTAATAAGAGTTCTTCATTCTTAATAACATTCGATACTGTCAAGCTTGAATGATTGATAGTACAACACAGTGGGAATGCTTATTATCTCATTGTTCTGTGTTGCACTTCTCTAATTAGTACAGATTTTACACCCTTTTTATGTTTGCTGGCCACTGGAATTTCTTCTTCCTTTCATATATTTTGTTCATTTGCTCATTTTTCTCCAGGGTCTTTTCTAGTATATGCATTGTTTGGCAGAAAGAGTGTGTGAGTGTGTGTGTGTGTGAGTGTGTGTGTGTGTGTATGTGTGTGTGTGTGTGTGTTTGATATTCTCCTGGTCCATGGCAGATCTTTTTTAACTTAAAGAATCTATGATCCTCAGTTTCTTCATCTCTAAAATGAAGGTAACATTATTAAGTTAATATAGAAAATGTGCTTAAAATGTGCCCTTGTGCCTAGGGCTAGGGGTGTAGCTGCTGCAGGGTGCTTGCCTAGCATGTGAAAGCCCCAGGGTTTGATTTCCAGTGCAGACACAAAACCCAAAAAACCAGTGCCTAACATGTAGGAAGAACTAGAACATGTAAATGGTATTTAAATTTTAATGTTTCACTTATTGTCTTTTATTTTTACCATTTTCTTTCCTCTACCAGCTTCCTTTTCAAATGCTAATATTCTACATGTGTTCCAGAATCTGTGTCTTGCTTTCATAAAGGTTACTAGGCCTTAACTAATGAATGTTTTATGAAGACGATGCATGCTCAGTGAACTGAGTTGATTTGCTGTTCTGCCAAAGGAAAACTTACCCATTACATTAGCTAAGTACTGCAGTTATCTTGCAGTGTTGCTCTTTGTGATAAAAATCACTCTAGACCCCTCTGAGCTCCGTTATTCTCTTTGGCTTTATTGAAGACTGTGTCATACTTGTCCGGAAGTTTTCCAGACTATAAAAGGAGTAGCAGTCACTGTACAGAAAAATGCAGGCAAAAACAGAGCAGCCTTGTCCAAATCCAGGGAGATCAAGAAGAGCCGAGAGCCAGAGAACTTCACAGGACAGCTAAGCCAAAGGCTGGGAAAAACCCAGAGCCGCTCTGTGGGAAAAGTCCTGTATGGCCCAGCCAACTGTGGACTCCCCTGCACACAGTCCAGCGGGCTCCTGGCCAGCCAGGAGTGTCGAGCAAACAAGTCAGTGACCTAGTGTAGCTTCTAGCTGGTCACTTTCTTGGGATTTACAAAGACGAATGATTTCACCGCAGTCCCTTCCTGTGGAATACGTGTAGCACTTATATCAGAAATCCAGCCCAAGGAAGTGATAGCGAGGGACAATTATTTACAGCTATAAAAAGAAAGGTATGTCATGAAATCCTTACCCTAAGAGGTAGTAAGTACTCAGAAAGTACTCTGTTAGAAATAGGGCTGGGTGTGGTGGCGCATGCCTGTAATCCCAGCACTCGGAAGGCTGAGACAGGAGGACTGTTGTGAGTTCGAGACCAGCCTGAGATACAAAATGAGCTTAAGGCCAGCCTGAACTGCATAGTGAGACCCTGTCTCAAAAAGACAGAAAAAAAAAAAAAAAGAAATAGGATGGAGACATTGGAAGTTTCTCCTTTTTTTTTTTTTGGTGGTACTGGGGATTGAACTCAGGCCCTTGAGCTTGCCAGGGAAGTGCTTATTCCACTGAGCCATCTCCCCAGGCCCTGGAGGTTTCTTTTTTTTTTTGAAAAAGATTGGGGCTGAGGAGATAGCTCAGTAGAATAGGTGCTTTCCTGGCAAGGGCAAAGACCTGAGTTCAATCCCTGGTTCTGCCAAAAAAAGAAAGAAACAAAAGGTTTTTCCAACTGAATACATTTATCCTGAGCACTGACATCGTTCACACAGAGACTCCATGGCCACATACAATATGTATTTTACTATTTTCAAACTGACTCAATAGGTCCCTTTACTTTTGTGTGTGTGAGAAAAAAGTGTCTTAACAAAATAATAGGGGCTCGGGAGATAGCTCAGTTGAATAAGCACTCACCTGGCAAGTGTAAGGGTGTGAGTTCAATCCCCAGCTCCACAAAAAATAAATAAATAAATAAATAAAATAATAATAATAATAATAGTTAAAACACAGCATAGCACCGGGCATGGTGGTGCATGCCTGTAATCCCAGCACTCGGGAGGCTGAGGCAGGAGGATTGTTGTGAGTTCGAGACCAGCCTGAGCTACAAAGTGAGCTTAAGGCCAGCCTGAACTGCATAGTGAGACCCTGTCTCAAAAAAAAGACAAAATATAAAAAAATAAAAAAAGAAATAAAAAAAATAAAATAAAACACAGCATAACATAATCTTAAATGTAGTAATTCAGAGTTCAGTTTCTTGTAGGATGGATGTGCTAACTTGGTTTTTTTTTTTTTTTTTTTGGTACAGGGTCTACAGGGTTTATAAGGTCTCACTACACCAATGGGACTCATAGTGATCCTCCTGTTCAGCCTCCCAAGCACTAGGGTTACAGGTGCTCACCACCACCCCTAGTCTCGATCACTGTCTCAGCATGCGCCAGGGGCAGGGCTGGCATGGCACACAGGGGACCGAAGCCGCGCCTTCGGCCTGCCGAAACAGGTGCTTTAGTCCGCTAAGCTATCTGGCCAGCCCTTGGATATACTAACTTCTTTCCCAAAGCGAGAGCCATGCAATGGAGTGCATGCACCTTATTGCTCTGATTAGGAAGCACAACTCCCAATTTAAATTTCAACCATAGTTTTCTTCTTTCTGTTCCTCCTTTTCCTCCTCCTCCCTCTCCTCCTCCTCCTCTTCCTCTCCTTCTCCTCCTCTTCTTCTTCCTCCTCCTCTTTCTCCTTCCCCTTCTCTTTCTCCTTCTTCTGCTCCTTCTCTATTTCTGTGCTGAGCACTGAACCCACAATTTCACACACTGAGCACTCTGTCACTGCGCTATGTCCCCAGCCTTTATGTTTCAGCTTGAGCAGGCCCTAGCTGAATTGCCAAGGCGGGCCTCTGACTTGCAATCCTCCCATCTCAGCCTCCCACGTGGACAGGATTATAGGCATGTATTCTCACACCTGATTCCATCATACTTCTATGTTAATGTTTATCACTAGCACATATGCATCCTAGCCCCCCTCCTGTTCTCTAGCTTCATTTTCCTAACTTAGTCCTTATGACTCAGCTGTCTATCTCCACCCCGATCACTCTTTAGACATTCAAGCTCACTCACCACTGCCTTCTCATCTCCACTGGGTGCCCCAGAAGCTTGAGCCCAGAGTGTCTAAAACTGCATTTAATTTCCCATTAACAGAACAACAACCCAGCTGTCTTCTCTTCTTCCTTTTCCCAACCCCAAAGACTGCTAACCCCATTCATCCATCCAAGAGCTCAAATCACAAATCTTAGTCATGATTGAGCCTCTCTTGTTTTCTCACCATCTGTACTTAATAAAATGTGCTTTCCTGGCACATTATGCTGCTGTCAAAACAGCCTCAACTCTTGGTGGTTTATTGCAATAGAAGCTTACTTCTCATCCTCACCAATGAGTTAGAGCTGGAGGGCTCTGTCTCACTGTCCCAGTTACTCTAGGACATCTGCTCCACTCCTGGCCCCCAAGAGAGGGGCCAAAGCTTAGAAGCAACTTGATGCTCAGCAGGCCTGCGGCATGTAACACTTCTGATAGTCGTGTTAACCCTGCCCCAACCCACCCTCAGGAAGCCAGGAAATGCCCAGTCACTGGGTTCCCTGAGGAAAAGTTAACCACCAGCATTAGGGGCTCCTCTGCTGTCAGAGGATGGACCGCCCTGCAGCAGTGCCCGAGAAGAGGAAGCACCAGGAGGAAACAACCATAAGGGAGTGAAGGAGAAAGACAGAGAAAAAGACAGATAGAGAAAAAAGCCACACCATTACTAAATATCAAACACATTCCCGCAGGAGGTAAATTGGGCTCATTCCACAGCAGAACTCTGAGCCAGGCAGCCCCTGCAGCCCAGTGGATCAGTGACAAGGAAGCTGCAATACTCAGGCTTCTGTCTCAGGAGCCATTTGCTAGGATCCTCCCCAGGGCATGGAAGTCTACAGTGCTTCTGGGCCTCACTACAGACATTGGCTGTTACAGTGGAAGACAGAGCTTGAACATGGTGCGGGTGTCAAAGCCTGATAGCGCCCCACTGACATGGGCTGCTACACAAACACGTGACCCAGTGGGGCCCTCCCCTTCTGGTTCTGTCTCCCTAAGGTTTCCTAAATTGTCCCATTTTTCCCTGGGCCTTATTCTTCCTGTGAGTGTATTGTTCTTGATCTCAGCAACCAGAGCACTGATCCATTCTCTCTCTCTCTCTCTCTCTCTCTGGTACCAGGTATTGAACTCAGGACCCTTTGCTTGCCAGGCAAACACTTATTCTACTGAACTATCTCCCTGACCCAATCAAACCCAATTTGTTGAAAGCCAGATGTGTCTCTTCCTTAGCTCCCTCACCAAATGTCCCTATGCCTGAGTTCCCGATGTCAGTAAAGACCCTGTTGCTCTTTCAATCTTTCTTTCTTTCTGGTCTTGCTATATAGTCCACATTAGCTTTGAACTTGCTATATAGCCGAGCCTGGTCTCTAACTTGCAGCAGTCCTCCTGTCTCAGCTCCTTAGTGCTGGGATCACAGGCGTGCACCACCACATCCAGCAATCCTCTCCTCTTTCATGTTACCTTTGACTCTTCTTTCTCATTTCTCTCTGTATTAAAATGGCCCACAGTTATGGTAGTATGATGCATCTCTGTGGGCAGGGCCTGCTTTGAGTGCCCCAAGCTGTTGGATACAGCATAGATGGCAAGTGCCACATGCAGGAGGAGGTCCTGGCCCTGGGCCCAGGGGAGCTCACTCGTAGTGGATAGTGTTCTAGCCATAATCTGTGCCAAGAAATAGGATCACAGTCCAGGAAATTAAGCCAAAGTGGTCCAGTTTGTAAACCTTGAAATTCCTAATTGCTATAAATGAAGGGAAAGAAGTCAATAAAGAGGGTGATTGACTGATGATAAGAATGAAAGAAGCAGCAACAGGGCCAGCCAGATAGCTCAGGAAACTATAGCACCTGCTTAGGAAGATGCAGGGAGTGGAGTTCGATCCCTGGCAGTGCCAAGCCAGCCCTGCCCCAAGAGGTGTGCTGAGAGTGTAACTGAGCCTGGGCATGGTGACACATGCCTATAATCCCAACACGTGGGAGGCTAAAAACAGGAGGATCACTATGAGTCTGATTTGTGTAGTGAGATGACCCTGTGGACTGTACTAGATACATGAAGAAGGAAGAGGAGGAGGAGAAGAGGAGGAAGAAGAGGAAGAAGAGGAAGAAGAAGAAGAAGAAGAAGAAGGAAGAGCAGAGTGGGCTAACTCATTTATTTTCACATATCTTAGTCTTATGCTCTTACTTCTCAATTTACCAATTTGAAACTATTAGCATCTTGTCAGGGAGGAGGTGACTTAGTCTATGATCATTACCCAGGTAAATCTGTAGTTGCTGCATCATTCTGGCTGTGAAGAGGCTTAGTCACGGCATCATCCATTTTGTCATTCAGCTGAACTTTGGTTTTCCTGGACTAATGATTCTTGAAACTCCAGTTTCTATCTATGATGTTTTCCCAAGTGGCCCGTCTGCTTTGTTGGATAGCTTCACTCAGGGTTTCTTCAAACCTCAAGCACATTTGGAAATCCTTCATCCCCTCCCCCACCCTCTCCCAACACTGCACCCTACTGCTGCAGCCCTGTGGGTCACTGTAGAGATTTCCACACAGCGGCTGACCCGCACGCAAATTCCCTTCTCTCCAATTCGTTCCTCTCCATCAGGGCAGCTCTCTAGGGCCCGGTGGTATCTTCCCGAGATTTGCCCTCTATATATGCACTGCAGCACAGTGTCTGGGAGGCTCCAGGCAGGGGAGCATCTTAGTCTCGCTCACACTTACTTCGTGGTTTGGCTGGGTCACTGCAAAGGTGCCACAGACCCCATGGTCCCCTCTATCTTGTGGTGGTAGTAAGAAGCCTTGTAGCACTCCAAGTCTTTTTTTTTTTTTTTTTGTCTTTTTGAGACAGGGTCTCACTATGCAGTTCAGGCTGGCCTTAAGCTCACTTTGTAGCTCAGGCTGGTCTCGAACTCACAACAATCCTCCTGCCTCAGCCTCCCGAGTGCTGGGATTACAGGCATGCGCCACCATGCCCGGCTAAGTCTCATTATTTTATACGCATTCCATTTGGCACTCCATTTTGCACTCTCCAAGTATGACAATGATTGCCTGTTTATTACTGAAGTTCTTCTTTTTTTTTTTTTAATTTATTTGGCTCTTGCAGGTCACTACTCAGCTCGGACTCAGGCATGCACCACTACACCCAGCCTCTAGCCAGCTCAGCCTGCCCTGAGTGCAGGGCTTGAACCACAGTCCCTGCGCTTGCCTAAGCAGGCGCTTTAGTCTGCTGAGCTATCTCGCTGGCCCTGTTCCTGAAGTTTTGAAATACCCTGAATGCTACACATTCAGGGAGTTTTTATTTTATTTTATTTTTTTAGGGAAGGGTTTACAGGGTGTTCAGGGTCTCACCACTAGATCAGACTGCAGTGATCTGCCTGTTTACAGCCTCCCAAGAGCTGGGATTACAGGCACTAGCGCCATTAGCACACCCTGGCATACCAGGCCTAGGATGGAACCCCCAGCCCTTGCACCTTCTTGCAGATGCTTTGATCCGCTGAACTATTTGGCTCCCTTTTAGGGAGCCTTTTTAATATGGAGATTCTTTGTCTTTCAGACTCAGGAGATTTTCTTGCATTTTTTTCTAGGAATACCTTTTGTCTTCCGTTTTCTTTCTTTTTCTTGGCTTGATTCCCCATAGCCATGTAACCTGTTTTTCTCTGTTCTGTTCTTTTCTTCTTCTTCTTTTTTTTTTTTTTTTAATCTTTTTTTTCCTCCCAATGGTCAGAAGGTAACCTTAATGTCACTTTCTAATTCTTCTGTGAAGATGTTTAATTTCAGTCAGGTGTGATGGTTGATACCCATAATCCCAGCACTAAAGCTGGGTAGGAGGATTGCTATAAGTTCAAGGCCAGCCTGGGCTACATAGTAAGACCCTGTCTCAAAAACAAAAGGAACAAAGCCAGACTACATTTGACCTCGGTTTTCAAATTTATAAATTTCTAAATATTAGACTTTGTTTATTTTTCATTAAAAATAAATTTTCTGATAATATTACTTTCCAGTTATTTTGTTTTCTTCCATTTTTGTTTGTATTGTAAGAGATGATCTCATTTGTTCAGACCCTTCCCCGAGCCCCCCGCAAAAAAGAAATTGGATTCCTGAGGCAGTGAATGTGAGGTCTTGTGTTTATTTGTTTTGGTTTTTTTTTTTTTTTTTTTTTTTTTTTTTTTTTTTTTTTTTTTTTTTTTTTTTTGGTGCAGGATCTCATTATGCAGCTTGGACTTGTAGGGATCCTCCTGTTTTCAGCATCACCAGTGCTGGGATTACAGTTGTGCGCCACCATGCCCAGACTCCATTGGCAGCTTGGTGTGCCTGGGGGTAGGGCCAGCATGGCATGTGGTGCCAGGGATCGAACCCCGGCCCCTGCACTTCCCTAAGCAGGTGCTTAGTCCACTGAACTATCCTGATGGCCCTAAACATGAGGTTTTTAATCTAAAACTTTTGCAAGAGTGGTATCCATACAGATATAGGCTCCCCCTAATGGAGAAGCTGAGTACTTTATACTTGAGTCAGGGGTGCCTCCCCACTCCCATGGCCTGGGATCTAGGCTTCATAGTCCCAGACAACTGATTTCACCCCATTCCTGTTGTTACTAACCCCCAACCTTTACCTTTTTACACCTTTCTCTCTTCTTTTGTATTTAGTTTTTTGAAACTTTTATTTTATTTATTTTTTTATTTTGGTGGTACCGAGGATTAAACTCAGGACCTTGTGCTTGCCAGGCAAGCAGTTATTCTACTGAGCCATCTCCCCAGCTCTGTATTTCTTTTTTGTGTTTTTGAGACAGGGTCTCACTATGCAGTTCAGGCTGGCCTTAAGCTCACTTTGTAGCTCAGGCTGGTCTCGAACTCACAACAATCCTCCTGGCTCAGCCACCCAAGTGCTGGGATTACAGGCATGCGCCACCACACCAAGCTCCTATATTTCTTTTTAGTTACTTTTATCCCTTTGGCTTACCAGGACCTAGGAATACTTGTTAGCAATTATGTCTCTACCCCAGAATCTTTCTTTCTATTTTCTTTCTGTATTTTAGTACAGGGTCTACAGGATCTCACTACATAGATCAGACTCGTAGTGATCTGCCCGTGTTTAGCCTCCCAAACCCCTGCCTAAGCAGGTGCTTTGAACTATTTGGCTTTCTTTCTTTTTCTTTCCGTGCTGGGAATTGAACTTGGGACCTTGACTTGCCAGGTAGGAGCTGCCTCAGAATCTTATCTCTGGATTGAGTCTTTGTACAGCCCCAGTGTTCTCACTTTTTTTTTTTTTTTGTCTTTTTGAGACAGGGTCTCACTATGCAGTTCAGGCTGGCCTCAAGCTCACTTTGTAGCTCAGGCTGGTCTCGAACTCACAACAATCCTCCTGCCTCAGCCTTCTGAGTGCTGGGATTACAGGCACGCGCCACCACGCCAGGCTTCCAAGTGTTCTTGTCTACTATTTGACAGAGCTAAGTTTAAGAGCAGGGTTTATTAGAACGGTTCATGAACTATAGCCCAATTAAAAATAGTATTACTTCCTACACCACCGAGTTACGGTTTTCTGCTTCTTTTGTTCTGTCTTTCTGGGTTGGAAGTTTTTATCAAATGCTTTTTGTTTCTAGTGTGCGACATGCAGAATCCAAACAGTTGCTATATTATTCACATTCCTGCTGTACCTTGTGCAGGGAGCAGAGTCCTGAGAAGGGGCATTGGGAGATTGTGGAGAAACACGGCATGTGGGAGGAAACCTGGGACTGCGAGAGACCTGAGCGCTTATGACGGAGAGCTCCTGACAATGTTTCAATCCCAGCATCTTTTTTTTTTTTTTTTTTTTTTTTTTTTTTTTTTTTTTTG